>JBAMIE010000022.1:2749975-2763692 GCA_037177295.1 Kaempferia parviflora | reverse complement strand
ACCTCAAGGGTGTCCAAACCCCTCAATTCCTTGGCATATCCGTCATTTATCAAAGCTAATAAGCTGGCTTGACATCTGCTTTCTGCCTCTCAATGAGACCCAGGCGGTACACCAATAGCAATGACAATTGAGGGCACCTTGGGCTAGGGTACAACTGGAGAAGATGGTGACAATGTCTCAATCGACACACTTGGCACGAGCGAGCGTGACCTTTCAGGACTAGGACACTAAAAAGATACGGTTGGTACATCCTCTTGCCCAAAAGTAGACTGAAAAAGGCTGCCCGGGAAGGAAATTGTCACACTCTTATGAGCAGAGGAAACTAAGCGCTTACACTTCCTCGTTTGAGCAGCAGAGGGAGAACTAAATGTGACAGGCGTCACTTGAATTTCTTTAGTTGTCTCCTCAATAGAATACAGAGATCTTACAGGGTGGGTTTTTCCATGACTGATTGGGAAGAGGAGGAAATGTCGCCTCTCTGGGTCCGGTTAGTTGTTCAGAAGAAGCTTCTCCAGTTGCCTTTAGCTGACCGGAGGATTCTTTGAATCCGGTGCCTATTAGAGATTAGGGAGGAGGCAACTCAGATTTATTCTCTGCAGTATTTGGGGCATCTTTGAAAATTTCTAGAGTAAGGAGTGCCTGTAGGTCCGATAGATCCCACTTAGTCTGCCTGCACATCGAAAAGTTCAGCATGGTAATTTTTGCATGTAAAAGAAAACATAAGGTAGTATTCACAAACAAAAAATGCAGACTAAGACTTACCGAGCGGATCCTCTAGATCGGCGACATTAAGGCTTAACTAAATACGATACAACACGCCCTCATTCTTGGCCAGCTAGGTTGTGTTAAAGCACATGCCGGTTAGCTCTTCCAGGGCTCTCTAATACTCTAGGTCTTTCCTATACTGACCGAGCGACAGTGGGTCTAGTAGGTCTACATGCCAGCTGGCCAGGAAGGTGAAAGGGGTTGGTGGTTTAAATTAAAAAAAAAAAAAACTAATTCTTCCACCCCTTATGTGATAAAGGGAACCCGTCCAGGAAGCGACAATCTATCTGGGCCATAGAATGAAAGGAACCCAGCTCTGTCCTCTTGGGATAATGAAAATAGTGGAAGAACATGGGAGTCAAAGGTATCTGATATAACTTAAAGATCACTATCACCCCGCTCATGATTCTAAAAGCGTTAGGAGCTAACTAGTGAAGAGGAATATTAAAATATTCAGATACATCAATAAAAAACTCAAGGATAGGAAACTGAAGACCCCCATCTAACTGATCAGAGAAAAAAGTGAGATGTATTGAAGGAGACATATACGAGACTTGATTGACTTTAAGCATGAGGATTTGGTAATCTAGGGAAATGCCATATGACAATCCATCTCAACGCGATGCTCATCGGTCAAGAAGGAACCTACCCACTCATACCAGGGAGACAGAAGTGGGCGTCTAGCAACCAAAGAACATTACAGGCAAATAGGTAGGAAGTAGTTTAGACAAACTTAAGGATGAAAGCGAAAACTTAAGAAAGGAGGATAATCGAAGTAATAGCGGTCACCAAAGGAGAGTTGCAGACAAAGGTTGAAGATGAGTGCAGGAAGAAAGCGGGCGCTCACTCCTCAACGCTTAAATTTATATCTTCACTGTTAAGACCTGGCTGTTGGATCAAAAAGTTGTAATAGGTGGGTTTATCTCCTTACCGTTAGATTAATCAATAAACCCGAGGTAAAACTTCGATCATCACGATCATCATTGCCCTAGTCAAGAGTAGCCAATCTATCTAATCATCCTGATGACATGACTTGAGAGAAAAAGGTAAAAGGAAGCACACCCATACTCAGCCCAATGTATATGGCATCATGCTAGCATTAATTATGCATCATACCTAATTAAGGATACAACATGTTGCATTTAATGTGTAATCCCTCTCTGTTATTCAAAGCACGACTCTCATTTAATGTTGAAGATTTGCGTTATCCACATGGCATGAGTAAAGTAAGCAATGGTTACCTGTTCTCTCGTCCAGTTAGTCAGACTCCATACCTTCTTCGACTAGATTTGATAGGAAGACTTGTAATGTGGGGGAATGATAGAACTTCCACATGTCCTTCCCAAGTCAAGGTATATGGCTATGTGGACGGAGAAGTCGAAGATAAAACAGCTTGATGACCAGCCGACTGGGATGAAGATCGCTCAACCGACCAGAAGGGATATTATTCGGATGGACACAATGAGGATTGTCTGGTCTGCCCTATCAATGATTGTTTGCCTGACCGGGATAAAGGTTGTGCCCTGAACGGGATAAGGGTTACTCGCCTGACTGGGACAAGGGTTGTTTGCCCGACTAGGATGAGGAAAACTCACCATCTCGATTATGCTTGACATCTGAACAGTTATACCATGATCTCCCGCCTGGGATAGTCCTGATTTCTCGGCTAACCAAAGTTGGCTCCTTGAACAATAAAATTTAAAGGAAAGGGTACTAGCACTAATTGTAGGGAATATTAATAGTAAATTATTAATGCACCAAAATACAAAAAGCAAGGTACATTAATGGTAATCATTGAAGTCAAGGGCGGAGCCACGCTAATGGTTACTCGGGCTATAGCCCGGGGTAGCCAATAACAGTCGTAAAGAAATTATGGGGGAAGAAAGGAAAAAAAAAATGTAGGAAAGGGGCGGCTAGCCCGGGGCGACAACGTCGGCGTTGACAGTTAATTTGGGGTGATTACCTTGCCGTCGACGCTTGTGGCCCACGGCCCAAGTTGGCTCCGCTATTAATTTAAGTAAATGTCAGCAAGAGGAGTAAATGCTTATTAATGAAGGGGAAACAATAACGTAAAAGGAAACACCATATACATTTACTACAGTGGAAGAAATCAAAGATTAAAATACCTTCATTAATGCAGAATCACTAAATACAGAAAGTCATAAAGTCACTTAGAATAGTATAAAATAATATATCAAACACGAAGAAATTAAATTTTATAGTCATCTCCAAATTTCTCTATTATTCAAATTCCTCTTCCTGCCACTGCTTTTGACTGAGCATCAAAGTGGGAATATCGGAGTTATCCTTAGCGCCCTTCTAATCCTCCGTGCTTGTCTTTGTCCATCTCAGAGAATTAAGAAATAGTGGTTCACTTTCCTTAATTTATATGGAGCAGTTTCAGCAATAACAAGTTAACATGGGTACATGCAATTGTTCATCTTGGAGCATTATCAATATAAATGGCATTATCAATATAAATGGTATAATATTTATAATTAATTTTAAAAAATTCAATTATACTCTTTAATAGATAAAACTTTAACTATTTAAAAAAGTATTCAAAACATTTTATATTTATTTTCACATGTTTGAAGATGTTATTGCTATGATGTATTTAGGAATATTAAATTTATATTTTAATTCTGATTTATATGGTATGAAATATATTTTATTCTCGTTTCAACCATCTAAATCCGTCCATAAATCAACCCTGAAAAGATATCCCGAATAATCAGATCTCGAGGAGAAAACAGTCATTTCGGTCGACAACAAGTCTATTTAAGCACGATCTAGGGTTCTTCTACCAGTACCTGAACGAACTCCTCGATCCTTCGGCCGGCGGCCTCGCTGCTCTCTCGCGTTCCAATCAGTTCTTGTCCTCTTCCCATAACATTTTCCCCCTTTTAGCCATCGTTTTCTCTTCTGGATTTCGATCGAGTGAAGATTCAGGCAGCCTCTTTGCCCACGGCCCTAAGGTCTCACGGCATCGGCGGCGTTATTTTGCTCGGATATTAAATTTAGCTATGGCTCTTCGGATCGGCGGAGAGCTCGCCTCGCTGATGCCGATCTAGTAAGCTTTTAGCACATTTTCGATCCAAAATTTCTCGCTTTCTCGTCCGAAAATTCTTCGTCACGGAGAAAATTACAATTTGGCCCTAATGAAATCCTCTTTTTAAGAATACGACGTAGATCGTTTTGAATTTTTTTCTCCCTATTTCAAAAGAATTTTTTCTGATAAAGCCGTCCGTGATCCTGCAAATTTTGTTGTTTTTTCTCCAACTTATGGTAAATGCTAAGCATCGATGGATTCTTTATCGAGACTCTAAAGATTTGTGACAGATCAAACAAAATATGAATTACCACAAGCAAATGCAAGAGGATGGTGTGATCAAAATTTAATTTTTTTTTAATCTTACACCTTGAGTTTGCGTTTTTCCATTCCTTCACTTGTCTCTTTTCCATAAAATGAAAGTTCTAAATCATATTTGCTTCTTATTTACACCTCTCTTCTAGTTTCAACCTTATACGCATGTCATTTTGTTTAACTCGTCAAAACTATCAGTCTTTTCTCATGTTTTAGAATCGGTTAAGAACTTCAAATTGCTAGTTTTGTATGACTAACATGCATGTGGTAGTTTTAAAAGATCAGCGCTCAATGTTCAGCTAGTTTTATTTCAGAATCAGTAATAATGTGGTGCTGATCTTTCAAATTTAGCATTGATATGTTGTGATGTTTATTTTAAAAATCAATGTGATACTGATTTTTAAAAATTCAGTCTAATACATTTTGAAAGAAAATGAATCAATTATAAAATATAGTGAAAAATTAACTATAATATTGATGTTGATTTTGAAAGAAAATTAGCATTACATTTGTGCTTATTTTTAAAAATCACTACAAATTTTGTTTTCACCTTTGTTAGTATCTAGTATTATAAAATATTTTTTTTAAAAAATTTGTATTAATCATCATTTTATAATTTATATGGATTTCTATAAGATTTTTTTTATATATACTTGAACAAAGAAACAAAGAAATTTATGGTCACTATTTTTTTTATGAGATTCTGATTACTGAGCTTCAAAAATCAAGTAAAAAAATTGTTAATTGATTTATAACTGTCCATTAACTAATATACTATTTGTGCTTCTATAGGTACTATTACTCAATTTTTTAATTAGATATTTTATATTAATATAGAAAATCTTTGTGAATATCAATTATTGTTAAATGATGATCTAATCAAGAAGGAAAAAAAGAAAATTAATTAAGTAGCATAGAAAAAATTTGTATACTTTAAAAAAAATTATGTAAATGTTCGACTGAATACGTAGATATAAGGTAATAAAATTAAAAAAATAAGAGCATGTGAAGAATCTATAATTAGTAGGTCAAATATTTCATTAGTTGTATAAAAGATGATTACGTTGTTCACTTTAAGCGCTTCTCATAGTGTATCCTCAGGTTATGTTGAACAAGGTAAATCACGAGTTCAACTTATAGTAAAGATGTCATTCTGTAGCTAACCAGTCACCTTACAAAGATTCAAAATTTTCATTAGTGTAGGAATAAATTAGACCTAATTTTTAGAGATAATGTGTCAACTTGTTAGTAAATATGATTATTGGATATAAATTATAGAGTGCATGAACATAAGTTGTACAGAAAAGATTTTAAAATTTTGAAAAAAAATAAATGATGAATAAAAGGTATCAATGTTGAAATATTGATTGAGTTATTTGCCTTTGACAAATAAAAAAATTTAGGTTATTTTTCTTTGATTACGATACTGATTTAAATAATAAATTTGGTAGATATTTTTGTGCGGATTACGTATTAAGGAGAGCATATAGTGTATATGATGATTTAGCTGTACTTAATGCGATATTTAACACTAATAAATATGAATTAAATTTTTATACTAGAAGTTAATTATCATCATCAAATAATTATTTTTGATTGAGTGTTTCTAAGTAATAAGAAAACTGAGTTATTTATTTGGTTGTTTAAGAATTTCATAGAAAGTATGCCTAAGGTGCATCAAATGTGATCATCATTGATCATAATTATGATATGACGAAAGTTATTAGCTAAGTTTTCTCCCAAACAGTGCATCGATGTTGTTTGTGGTACATAATGAATAAATTCTAGATAAATTATACCATTTGATTTTCAAAACTACTATTAAATTATAAAGAATGTCATTGTAAATTTTAAATACATAATGAATTTGAGAAGTCATGGCAAGAAGTTATTAAAATGTGCTAATTTTGAAAAAATAATTAGTTGTTGTTGATGTATGAATTATGAAACAAGTAGGCGCCAGTTTATTTTAGGGATATATTTTGTAAGTAATTAGAGATCTAAAAATTTATATTCTTTTTTTAATAGTTATGTTTCAAATAAGAACTTATTGATGGATTTTATCATCCGTTTCAATAGGTCATTAAGACATCAAAGATACAATGAGTTAGTTGCGACCATATTAATATGAATGAGCATTCCAAAATTAAGGCAAATTGACCAATGAAATTCAAAATGTTAAGTTGTACACAAAAAAGATATGACTAAAGTTTTAAAGTGAAATGAGTGATAGTTATGGTTATTATATGTAACAAAATCCACATTAGTTGACTCAATGGTTTACCATGTGCTAAAATTTCAAAGTTGTTTTTCTCTAAACCAATAGTGCTTACATATCACTAACTAGGGATGTCAAAAATGAACCCGACCCGTGACCTAATCTAAGTCGACCCGAAAAAATCAGGTTCGGGTTGGAGGGTTTTGGGTTAAAATTTTTTGGATTGAGTTCGGATTGAGTCGGGTCAGGTTCGGGTTGACTCGAATTTAGGGGTTAGTTAATTTTTTAGGGTTAAATCAAATTTTATTTTAAAAATTAAGATGTTTTTATGTATATTAATATCAATATTAGTATAATAGTGATAATGTATTGAGATAAATGTGAAAAATTATTGGAAAAATAGCCAAAAAATTATTTTGAATTGGGTTATATAGGTTGTCCGGGTCGGGTTCGGGTTGGTTGGGTTCGGGTTCAGGTTGAGGTATTTCGGGTTGAGTTTGGGTTCGGGTTAGGAGTTAAATTTTTTTTCCCAACCCGACCTGAACCCGACCCGATTCACCCGAATTGACACCCCTATGATCAGTTTAATATCTGATATAAAAACTTAAATTAATATTTTATAAAGGAGAGTTCGTTATACTAGTTTGCTATTGGTTAGAAAGCACTACTACATGAGCATGTCACATCCTTACCGTGTTTAATTTATAGGCATGAGGCACTAATTTATAGGTTATTCATGTATTATATTAACATGCAACACATGTGTACAAAGGCTAGTTATAAATAAGTTTGATAATAACTTTCAATGAATTTAATAAAGTAACTTAAATTAAATAATCATCTAAGCATCAAAATAATATTAAAATTATCACCTAAGGATCAAAATAACCCAAAAATTAGCATCTAAGCATTAAAATAACCCTAAGACCATCATCTAAGTATCAAAATATCCCTAAAATTATCATCTAAGTATCAAAATAATTCTAAAATTATGATTAAAAATATTAAAAATAAGAATAATCCTGAAATTATCATCTAAGGATCAAAATAACACAAAAATTATTATCTAAGCATTAAAATAACTCTAAAATCATTATTTAAATATCCCTAAAATTAACATTATCAAAATAACCCTAAACTTATGTTAAAAATAATGAAAACACTAGATGAAGATCTTCTATAGTAGTCGGGGAGAAAAGATTTAGTGGAGCTGTTGGAATAGGAAGGCCCATTGGCATCAGGTCGAAGCAGGAGAAAGAGTAACCACTAGAGCAAGAGAAGGAAGATTCGCCGGAGAAGAAGAAGAGTCGGTGGAGTCAGGAAAACATAATTTGCAAGCCAGAGTAGGGATTTTTTTTTACGTTAGCAACGAATTAAGATAATTTGTCGCTAAATTTTTTTCATTACTAGGCATGCATTAGGTGTATTTGGGGTTTGGATGCCCTTATAAACTATTAGCGATGAATATTAATAATTCATCACTAATAGTTTTATTTTTTTCTGGAAAAATATTTTTTTAATATTATTATTTGTGACAATTAGTTATTTCGTGGCTAATATTACAATTTAGCCATGAATTGTTATTTTGTCACTATATTACTTATTTTTTTGTAGTCAATGGTATGATATTGTCTATTTTAGACCAAAGCCTTCATAGATTTATTTTTGGGCTATATCCAAAAGGTCTATTATTAATGGAGATATCTTTTATCTTTTAAACTTAGGATCTTTTCCATATATTTTTAATATGGAATTTTCATTAATGTATTCCAACATATATGACTTAGCCTTTTGGTAGCTTGACGGCCAAGATGGTAAAATTTAAAAGTCAAAGTTTTTGAAAGTAGAGCAACCTAGTTTTTGTGTAGAGCAATTTAGGCACCAACAATACTTAAATTGATCGAAATTCTTCTTAGGGTGAACTGTAATTGTATAACTAGATTCTAAGAGCAACGTAGCATTTGTATAGGTTAGCCTAACTATGTTCTAGAGAGAACTTTATGTAATTGTTTGATCCATCAAATTTAAGGCCTTTTGGTTGTCATTTGGCATACAATAAGCTCAATGCAACATGAGAAATATATTCCCTTTTGCTTTAATTAAGCTCTCATACAATTGTAATTGTTCCACCGACAACCAATTAGTTGATTTTAATCTACAACCAAAGACTTTGCAATCTTGATTCAAGGCTCCATCCTTTAGTTTGAAGCTTTTGTTTTGTAACATTTTTTCTAACTTTGTGGTTGATTTTATCTCTAGGGCGAGATTAGTGCTGTTTTTGCTTTCCTGTACTTATTTTCATACTCTTTGAAAGTATGATTATTTCTAGATTGAAAAATATTTGTTTATAGTTGAGCGTTTTTAGAGGGGAACTAGAAACGTTTACATGAGCTTGTATAGAGTAGAATCTAGAATTGCTTGTTAAGTTCTCTAGCTTGTGTTCTTTCAAGGGTGGTTTGTTAAGGCTTGCTTCTGCATAGCACTTTAATCTGTAAGTTTATACTTATGAAGAATGTTAGTCATCTATTCAGCCACCCCTGCTCCTGGCCAGGCCATCAATCCTGTACATAAGGATGCATGGGCTATCCTGAATTCCATGCACTTCTTCTTTGACCTTCCCTTTGAGCTATCAGAAAAGGCTGTCTGCTCTCTTTCGGTGGTAGAATAACTTGTAAGATCACTGAAGTTGCCCAAACACCGTTATTTTCTTCAATAAAAAACGTGTTGGTTGCTTCCAGTACTTGAACATCTTTCTCGTTGCTTGTGCCTTTCTCACTTGTGCAATTGTCAAGGTTGATGACTTTCCTTTTGTCCTTGCTAGTTGCTGCAGTAACTACATTTTCCTGGGTTGTTTTGCCTTCTTCCAGATTCAAATCTGTATTGATTTTGAAGGTGACCCAACTTCCTGCATTTCTTTCCTACATGCTCTCTAGTTTGTGTTCAAACTCTACCAGAAGCAAAAATATAAACCCTAACTTCATAACTGAAATTATTCAAAAAGAACCTCAATATGCAAGAGCCTGTCGATCATGTGACTGCTCATGAAACAGTCAATATCACTCGAATATTATATAATTATAAGTTGGAAAAATTAATATTACTCTCATGGTTGAACTAGGCAAAAAATAATAATAAAGCACTGTATGAAAGCTTTAGCTGATAAGAGCAACCTGTTATACTTTTTTATTGAATAAAACTGCCTTGCTAGTTTAATCTTACACTCTTTAGTGATCAAGTTTCCAAAACATTGACAAATTTCATCTCCACAAGTTAAGTAGGCAGCCATCAGCATCCAAACTGAAATACTGAACAAGACAGGCATCTGTAATTGAGAAGACACCTGCATGCGTCTTGCAATTTGTTGCACCAAACAACTGCTGTAGCCGTCATTAATAGGTCAACTCTCCATTAATGAAGGCAACGCACTGAAAAAAAAACCCTTGAGCTGCCATGTGTGCTTGGAGTGTTGCAATTTGACTCCATGAAAATGAATTGTGGTTGCTGATCTCGCAGCATCATCAAGTGGACTTTTATATATTTTGAATGGGTTAATTGAACAATTGGTCAACCAACAACTATCCATAAAACAACGCTGCACGCGTAGAACCTTTTTGTGTATTTTCTTCACCAAGTGCTCCATCAAGATAAGGTTTGCTCTCACAAAGTATGCACCTGTGCAGACTTTTGGCCTAAATGTACCACCTGCACGCACAATCTTCGAACAGCTGTTCTTCTGCTCATAGATCTCTTAATAAATCCGACTACATAATGAAGTCCGACTATAATAAGTGTTTTAAGATCACAGTGAAATGATTGGTTAAACTTCCCAAGACAGGCCATCTGGGGGTCATGAAAGCTTTGAGAAATTAGGTAACTAATGAATACTTAATTTCATTGTGTAACTTTTTGAGATTCACGTATTAGTAAAATAAGGTGCTTCGTATCTATTATTCTAGATAAATATAGTGATCCATTATGAAGGATATATATGCTTTTCTCTTGAGTGACTGGTCATCATGGAACGGAACAAGCTCCACTTAATTCAATAAGATATCTGAGCTAGATCTGTACCACTAAGTATGATGAGTGTGAGGAGTTTGTGTTGAAGATTTGATGCTATCATTGTAGCACTGGTATGTCATCATTTTTTATATTTTTTCTAATGTAGGCGTTGCCAGCTCGATTGATCTTTGTATAAAAGTATTCCTTTTATTCTCTCTCCCCTTCCACCTTCTATTCAAAATGTCAGCTTTCCCAAATCTAAATTTCTCTCACTGCCGTCTTTCGTCACTCTCGCTCCAGCCATCTAGAGAGAGCAAAGGTGTTGCAAGCTAAGCATAACTTACATAGGTTCGAAGCACCAAACTACCACTGCAAACAAAGCCGACGCTGCACGTTGCTTAACACCCCTCTCCAATCTTCATCGTAAACATTTCCACTCTACTCCACTGTCTATTATTCTACTATGTATAATATTTTTTATTGATACCTTGACCCAAGAAAACCTTGAGAAATTTAGGGTTTAAAGTCACGATGGATGCTATAACTGCTATAACGCATAGCAACTACTTAGACAGATAGCTGCTACAACGTGTAGTAGCTACTTAGATAGCTAACTGCTACAACGTGTAGCAACTACGTGGACAGTCCAAAACACATCTTCTTACAATGAAGTATAATCTTTTTTGATAAATGTTAAATTTTTTAGTTATAAAATTTATAGGAGACTTGCCAAACATCATTTCATTTCCCACATTTGATAACCAATGGTAAGTCATTTTATTTTAAGTTATAATTCCGTCAAATTCTAATAGATTGTTTATACATGATTCTAAATGATCTATTTAATTAATATACGAGAAAACATATATTGTCTTTGTTGGGTATCAGCCGGATGTTTATGACACCTAGATAGAAGTATTTACACAAGTTAATCGTTTTAAGGGCACTTTACACTAGTACTTCGAGAGTAAAGAGGATGTAATAAGAGCTTTGGAAGCCTACAATGTACAATCTTACAATGTTGATAATCTTTTTTGATAAAATTTAATTTTTTTTTGTTATATAATTTACAGTGAACTTGCCAAACATCAGTTTCTACAATTCATTCGATGATAAGTCATATCAATTTAAGTTATAATTCCTTCTAATCCTAATATTTATGTTACAACGTACCAACTCTAGTTGCTATACGTTGTAGCAGCTAACCTACACAAGCTGTTTTTAATGTGGGACTATGTTTACCACCTTACAACCCCAACAATCTCCCCTCAAACAAAGCACCACAGGCCCCTCCTCAAATGGAAAGTCTATCCATTTAACGTCTGATTCTAGACCCACCAAGACTTCCTACCCTTCGGTCCAACTAACCTACTAGGACTTCTTATCTGGTATCTGGCTCTCTTGATTCAGAAATAGGAGCCCCTACTTTCTTTGTTCGAGGTTAATATTGTACTCACATGGTTCGATTAGATCATGACTTTTATGCATAGTCGACGGTTAGTTCTTATGGCAGTCCGGGCTCTGATACTAATTGTTAGATCCAAAAGAGTTTAGATATCTCTATAATGATATGATATTGTCCACTTTGGGTCAAGCCCTCATGATTTTACTTTTGGGCTCTACCCAAAAGGGCTCATACCAATGGAGATATCTTTCTTTTATAAACTCATGATCTTTCCCATGTATTTTCAATGTGGGACTATGTTTGCAACCTTGCAACCCAACAGTTATACGTTGTACCAGCTACTTGACACCGATTAATTTATAGTGACTCATTAATTAATTAATGGTGATCTACTTTGGTCAGTGACCCATCACTTCCATAGAATGACCACTCATACCTATTATAAACCATGGCCTATGAATAGAGGCAAAATCTGACTTTGTCAGAAGGGCAACTGTGGGTGCGTGATACTCCTTCTATTCCCAAATTTTATAACGGTCCTATAAATTGGTGGTGTCATAGATGGAGCTTTCTCATTATCGCTTCCATTTCATTACTCTTTTACGAGCCTCGTCATTTTCTTATTCATTCCTTTCATGACACTTTTACGAGTAGCATAGCTATGGTGTCATCTTCCCAACACCACATTCGCCATTCCTTTCATGGCATCCATTGTCTTTGTCCGAAATTTGGTAGTGTGTCTTCCTCCCAAAATGGAAATGACAGGGTGGTCATGTTGTCTTCCTTGGTGTATTGTAAACTTTCACATGGTTATACACAGACAGTTTAAGGTATAGAAAGGAATATCTTTACTGCAAACACTATTTTATGTGCTATTATTTCATCTTCCAGACTGTATGCCTCTATGAATTTCATGAAGCCTCTTATATTGATGAAGGTTGATCTGATTGGCCAAACTTCTCCCACCACTACGTGAGGGAGATGGAAAAGACAAGAAGGACGATCAGCTAGTCGACATATATATTCTTGGAATGACATCCAAAGGTGTTTGTAAGGCTCAATTAGATGTCACTGTTCACACATCAACACATGCAATACAATAAGATAAGAAGTTCTCCAACTCACCATTTAATTCTATCAAATAAATACATTAGATCATGAGATAATATTGATGATACATTAAAATTTTTGTTTTCAATGTGTAGAAGCTAACTATCCAAGTATCTGCTGGTGGTTCCAGTGAGGCCGACAAGAGGGGGTGAATAGCCCTACAAGTCAAATTAATACTTTATTTTGCTTTTTGAATTTGCCATAGATGAACACATGTTAGTTGAAAAAATAAAAATATAAATACTTGGTTACAACCGGAGAAGTTATTAATGATGGATCAGTAGCGATATAAGGGGGGATGAATATCGCTCTTTTAAAATCTTTTAGTTTTAGAGATGCAGCGGAAAGGAAATAAAAACAACCAAACAAAGACTCGGTTCAGTTACTTCGTTCAGAGTCAGCTTCGGCTCCTACTCGAAGGCTCCGTAATCCTTGACCACACTGGGGGCAATCTAATATGTTGTAATGATAGTACAGATACAGAGTTTTACAATGCAAGCTTAATAAACAATATACCGACGTTGCATCCTTGCTTATGTCGGAGTAGATTCAGTACACAGCTTGCATAGAGTTGTAGTAGTAGCACGGTCAGAGTGGATGTGAAGAATAAGCGTGGAAGAGTTGTACTTGAAGTTCTGCCGAAGCTCTGGTCTCAGGGTCTTTATATAGGCACGGTTTGGTTGACCAAAAAATCGTTCGGTCGACTGAACCTATCAGTCAACCAAACCTATTGGTCGATTGATCACTGATGCTTTCCTTTTTCTCCGAGATATGATTTTCACATTTAATGGTTCGGTCGACCGAACCTCCTGTTCGGTCAACCGATCGACTGATGATTCCTTGTTTGCTT
>JBAMIE010000022.1:2736183-2746350 GCA_037177295.1 Kaempferia parviflora | reverse complement strand
TTGGATTAAAAATTAGAAAAATTCTGGATAAAAATGATTAATAGTCCAAGATCAGGGAGAGCGGGCCCACTGCGCCGCCCGCTGGCGTTTAAATTTCGAACGACTTGTCCGCGGCGACCATCGGCTAGATCGCCTCCAGCTAATTGCCGCCCGACGCGTGGACTGTTTCAGACCACCGGTTCGGAAAGCCACTCGGTTCGCCGCCCGCGTTGGGCTTTGTTTGACTCTATGAATAATCCGCTGTATTCCCATATTTGCCCTCGAGTGGACTCTTCTATTCTTGCTAGAAGCGGCCGTACCGAGGCGCTGAGGACCACAGCGCTCGTGAGGAATCCTCGGAGGCAGGCGCCGAGGGCTTTCCGGTAAATTCAAATGCGTCACGTGGAGCCCGAGTCGGGAATTTTGACGAGTCTCACGGCGCGGCGTAGCTGGAAAGCGCATGACTTTGAAGAAATGTGCGACCTGGAAAAAAATCTAAGAAAATTTCTACTTTCACCCTCCCTAATTATGGAGCATTAACATTTTTACGCTCAGAATTTAAAAAGTTTTCAAGCCGCGTGCAGTTATCAAATTTGACAAAGAACAAATATTTGAAATGTGTGATCACGGCGATTATTGCAGTTGATAATTCGCCTTCTGTTAGCATTAACGTTAAGTACGAGCCCCGGGGCTACGGTAAGGACGTCCCGTTTTTATCTAGACATAGACTTCGATTCTTAATTATAGTATATTTATAAAGATTTTATTTTTTAAATGGGACACTCAATCAAGGGATATTGAACTTATATATTATTTACTGTGAGTATTTCTCAATTTATCCACCGATAAAAAATTTCTATATGAACGATTATCTCAAATTCGATCTTATCCATCTTGGTTAGTTGTTTTATTATTATTATTATTATTATTATTATTATTATTATTATTATTATTATTATTATTATTATTATGTTAAGTAGAGAAGAATTCATTAGAGGCTGATGTGGCAGTTCTATTTTTTTTTTTCCCTAGAAGAATTTAAATAGCGACGAGAAAAGATTTGTGATTGGTATCTGGAACACTTATTCTACTCTAAGGCCTGCAAATTATGCCTAACTAATTGGTCTTATTCTATGTTAGCATTTCTATTTACTCGTATGAAGACTTTAGGTTGAAGAAGAACCTCTTGTGGGAGGTTGATAGGTCATGTCAGTTGCCCGAAGACCGATCTTATGCAGAGCTAAATAAGGATCTACATGGTGGGTTCTTGACTTGGTCAACATAGATTTCATAGGGCATATCAATTATCGAACCGACTTGACCAATTCTGAGTCGTTGACCTCTCCTGATCGAGAAGTCTTCCCAACAAAGGTCAACTCCTCAGAAAAGTCTTCCCGATGAAGACTGACTCCTTGAGCTCAATCACTCGGCTCGGCCACCTTTAGCTCAATCACTCTACTCGGTCACCCGCAGCTTAACCACTCGGCTCAACCATGCTAGCTCCTTCAGCTCAGTCACTCGACTCGGCCATTCCATCCCCTTCATCTCAATCATTCGGCTCGGTCATGCTGGTACATTCAACTCAATCACTTAGCGCAAATGCTCAACTCAGTCATGCCAGTTCCTTCAACTCAACTACCCGATTCAGTCACTTCACTCAGCTAGGCTCACTTGTCTAATCGGACTCAGCTTTACTAACTCTTCCTGCTCAGCTCAACTATGCCCAACCTTCAGTTGTGCCAAGTTTTCAGTATCAAAAACATGACTCACATAAGAGGTGGGGATCAATGGAACAGGGGATGGCAGGACCCACAGAGTACAAGATGACGTGACTAGCAAAGTATAGTATGACATGGCCCACAGAATGTGGCGATGTGACACATTCTATACTTCTATGGAACGTCCCATCGATTAGGGTACAAAAATGTCAGTTTCATCTATGGAGATAGTTCAACCTACAGGCGAAGGTATGTGCATACAATAACTACTATATATTCTTCTTCTACATTCATTCTTCTCTGCTCCTCCACAAAGACTTGACTTGAACGTCGAATTGGTTGAGCCAGGGCACCTCCTAACTTTTATTATAACCTCTCTTGCCCAGACTTTCCTCCTATATGCATGCTCAACAACTTTGTCAACGCGCAAGGCGACTGCCCAGTGGCTCGTGCATCGGCAATCTCAGACAATAACACTCATGATTAGTAAAGACCTAGCGACTAACATTAAATAATTAGGCATCGAAGGTTGTTGTGATGATCTTAGAAGGTTTCTTAAATAGTTAGGTGTGTCCATCATTTATGAGTAGTCTTAACTTTTACTTTCATACACTCTATTGCTTAAATATCGAAGGTTCATCATCGGGAACAACGGTGACTCCCTCCGCATGTACCCTTGTGTGTGCAAATCAAGTACAATCTGTCAGAAAATTGTGAATAGGAAACAAGCATGCAAGTGGATGGAAGAGACTTACTGTGAATAAGAACTTTCTGGTGAAATGGTTAGTTTATATGGAATCATAAACATTAAACTTGTTAACATATATATGTGTAAAGGTTTAATTTCCTCTCATGTGTGCCCACATAGAGGGTACATATCCCAGGCCCGAATTACATTGAATCTAAAGTGATTCGTGTGTGAGTACGATCTGTGCACATCGAATAGTGAATTGGTTGAGGTAAATTTTGCCTAAGTGAATCAACAATATTTTGCCATATGATTTTTTTTTTGCAAACTTTAATCGTCAATTAATTGAGAATCGTCGATCAAGTGAAACGACCAAGCATTGATGATCGGCAGCTGACATTTAAAAGTTAGGCAAATAATGGCCTTTATTCAACTAGCTATTGTTATCGAAGGTCTTATTCTGCAAAAGATAAAATCCATCACTCTGGCGACCTGCTCACTACAGCCTCACATCATTGGGAGAGAGTAAATCAGGTACCGAGCAAACCCCTATCTAGGAGGGTATAGTATTTCCATGACTTCGTCGAGATTCAACCTTTGCTCAATTATACAAAGCTATCGCATGGTTACCAGCTTGGCTAGGCCCTGGGACCTATTAAAGGTCTGAGCTCCTATATAAGGAGGTTGCAACCTAAGGCAATAGCGACACAGTGATAAGTAGACGCATCAGCCTTCACCTTCGTTCCCTACATCGATTTTCTTCTTTGTTGTGCATTTTTCTACTTGGTAGTCTACTCGTGATAACATTCAAGTATAAACTCAATTCGGTGTGACCATCCGGTGCTTGATGGTAATCGTTGTCCACCATTATATCCTGTAAAACAAACCTATGTCAAAAGGGGATGTATATGTTTTAAAAAAATTACGTCAAACACAAGCCTCAATTTCTCTCTTTCTCGACTGGATAACCCATTCAGATTCGAACCAAGAGTAGCTCAGTGACTTTTCATTAAAGTTTGAACCAAGAGCTTGTCTGACAGTTTGAGATTATCAATTCGGCTCATCTTGGAAATACATCTAAAATTGATTTTTAATTTCCATTCAACATATTCCCCTATATCTCCGACAAAATTGTGCAACATAATTGCCACCATACCATCCAATTGTAGATTAGCCTCAATATTCACCTAGAAAACTAGTCACATACTTAATATAATTAACAATATAATAAAGATATGTTGCCAATCATAGCAAGCAAATTGGAACAACAATTACAATTATCAATAAATAACGGCACCGTCATTTTTAATTGAACGAAAAAATATGTATGATTTTATCATAAATATTATTCTAAACAATTTAAAATAATATACACACAAATAATTTTCTAATCCGATATTGTGCCAAGTCTGAGGAATAGGATTTAAGCAAATCACTACGTCATCTAATTTAAATTTAATTAAAAAATATATTAATTATTAAAGCAGAAGGTGATATTATTTATCCAAGCCGTCCATCAGCCCTAAACGTATTGGAGTAAATGATCATGTAAATACCAACTATGATGATGTATCAATTTGAAACATAATTAATATATATATATATATATATATATATGATGAATTTACATATAAATATAATGACACAAATGAATTCTTATACATATTAATAATTCATATTTCAAAAAGTTTAATTACTTCATATAGTTTAATAATTGAAATGATAATGATCTATTTAGGACCCAATAAATTATCATGTCACTTAAAGATATGGATCACGAGGTGTGCTTCATAGTGGGGTTATAGTGAGGCACTTAAAATAGTGACGCTCACTTGCTCTATCTCTTTTCTAATCACAATAAGTTTTTTATTTAAAAAAAAAACACTTTTTGCAATACATTTTAATTTTGCATTTAATGTGGATTGGACAAAATATCCTAAAGACATCTTGAGCCCCGGTTCGATTCGAATATGTACCTAAAATTTAAATCTCAATTATAATACATTATGAAAATTTTTCTTAGAGACGGTAAATTTAAAAATATCTATAGTTTGAATGAACCTCCGTGAGTACTTTTTAATATATTTTGATGATTGATGAAAAAATTTTATGAGATTAGATGGGTTATTTTCTAAGATTAATCGGTTCAAAGAACTGGATAAAAAGAAAAATCATGTTGTATTTTAACAACCAATGACATTGGGATGTCACATTGGGAGCCACTTTCTTCTTAGATTAATTTGGTAGCTGAAATATCAGACCTTCTATCCCATAATTAATTAGTGTAAGCGGGATAGAAAAAAAACAAGGGACATCTAGAATTTATTATATCATCGTATGAATACTCTTTTATATATAAAAAAAGGAAAAAAAATACCTTTTGCCGCTTATATTTTATATCCAGTAGTATTTTGCCTCTTATATTTAAAAAATAATATTTAACCTCTTTTGACTAAAAGTCATATGTGAGAAAGACAATTGTACTCTTGTTTTTTTTATTAATTTTCAAAAATAATTTCAAGAAAGGAAAAACACATTAAATTGACAATTATATCCTTCAATAAAAATCCTCGTAAAATGCATACATGCAATTACATAAACAACAAAGAAATAATAATTCTGAAAAGGATAACTAACCAAATTAAACTTATTCCACTATCCTCATCAAACGAAAAAATAGTTAGAATTTTAAATTGGTGAATCAATATCAAATGAAGATGGAACAAGTTAACCATTAAATATCTCCTTCTCATCATCAAATGTGGCATACAATGAATAAAAGACAATTGCGCTCTTGTCTATTTTTTTTCATTTTTTTTATAATAACCTCAAGAGGAGAAAACATATTGAATTGTCCATTATATTATTTGGTAAAAATTCTAACAAAATGTATATATGCACATGCATACACAACATAAAAAATAGTAACTCTGAAAGAGATAACTAGCAAAAATTCATTTCACCATCCTCACCCATCCAAAAAAGAGTCAGAATTCTAAAATGATGAACCAAAATCACTCTTACTTTATTGTGTGTCATCTTTGATGATGTGGAAGAGATTTTTAATGATGAATTTTTTCTATCTTCATTTGATTTTGATTCATCAATTTAGAATTATAATTTTTTTTTAGTTTGGTAAGAGTTGTGGAATGAATTTTTTATTGGTTATCGTTTTCTGTTATTTATAATGGTGCATGTAATGAATTTTATGAAGGGTTTTACTGAATAATATAATAGTAATTCAATGTGTTTTTCCTTTTGAGACTATTATTAAAAAATTATAAAAAAAGACAAGAGCCTAATTATCTTTTAACAAATTTCTCATATTTAACTTTTGGTTGGAGGTTAAATGTTATTTTTTAAATTATTTAAAAAATTAAATGTATTTTACTAGAATATTATTAATATGCCTCATTTTACGAGAATATTATTATTTTCATGTTGTTGTAATAATTAGTCATATAAAAAATTAACTATTTTATTCTAACCAAAATTAGTATACATGATAAAACACTATTATATTAAAATTATTTAAACTCTATCTAAATCTTTTTTAAGTTACTAATAAAATCTTAGAATTCTAAATTGTAAATTATAAACACTATTATATTAAAATAGTTTTTACTAATTTAGGCAAAAAAATATTTTAAAATAGTAAAAAAAACTATTAAATAGCGGCTGTAATACTAAAATAATATTGTATTAGTAACCCGTCGTAATTGTTATGAATAAAGTATTCCGACTTTTTCTTGAAAAAGAGATATTCATTGACGATAAATCTACGATGCTCTTTTGATTTTTATCATTTAAAAAAAAACTAATTTTGAAAATTCTAAGAGATTAGTCCTAGTTTGAAATTTCTTAGCGTTTTAGGGTCTTCACTGCAACTTTATCCTCACATATTTGCCCGAAATGTTTAAAAAAAATAAATTGGAATTTTTTTTCTGAAAAAAGGTGTAGAAATATTAATTTTCAATGGGCAGAATGAAAACAAAAGGAAAAAGGTAAAATGAATGGGGGAAACTAAAGGCAGTGCATTTGTTACGAAGCTATTCAATGTTCCGAACGCCCGTCGCCTTTTCCTCCTCCACTTCTTCTTCTTCTTCTCTCTTCCTCCTCCTCGCGTTCCTCTCCTTTTCTCCTTCTTCTTCCCCGGCTTGATCCCCTGCCGCCCTCGGCTATCCCCCACCGCGCTCAGGTACGGCGGAGCGAGTTAAAAATCTCGTCTTTTTTGGTGGAAATGGAAGGAAAGGTGGAATCTTTCGTCATTTCCTCCGGAGAACTTTGGTTTTGAGGTTTAGGGTTCTTCCTCATAGCTGGATCAGTTGCAGGTCGAGAAGGAAAGCTCCATGGAAGCTCTGAAAGCGAGTTTAAGGCCGGAGGCCTCGCCGTCGGGACATCAGCAGCTTTCGAGCGAGGAGGCGGGGTGGGTCGTCGAAAGGGGGAACCTTTTGGGCGAGGGGTTCTCCGTCGATGACCTCCTCGACCTCGGCGAGTTCGGTGAGAACGAGGCGGAGGAGGCCGGAAGGGAAGCGGAAACAACGAGACATGAGGAAACGGAGAACGGCAACTCGGATTCTTCTCCTTCTTCCCCGTCTTCGGGGCTCACCCTCGAGCTTCAGGCTCCGCCTCTGACGGCGGCGGCGGCGCTTTCGGATATATGTCTTCCCGTGAGTCTTCGCGCTGCTAGTGTTCGAATAATGGAGAAAAGGAGGCAAAGATATGATTTTTATGCTTAAAGATTGTTTTTTTATAAATTTTTTTAGGCTTGTGATGCTGTTGAAGAACTTGAATGGATGTCTTTGATCATGGACGATTCCATCTCGGAGTTTCCGCCTCCGTGCGCCGGCGTATCATCCTTTTCTCCGCCCCAGGGAGACGGCCAAAAGGAGAATCAGCGAGCCTGCGCAGCCGGGGAAGGGCCTTCTTTGTGCCTCACGGTCTGCGCGCTTTCCACCGAGGCCATGGTTCCGGTGAAAGCCAAGAGGAGCAAGCGCTCGCGCGGCGCCACCGCCGCCTGGTCAATGTCCGGCCCGCTCCACTTCGCGGACTCGTCCTCGTCCTCGTCCTGCTCCTCCACCTCCTCCTGCGACCCTTTCCTCATCTACGACCCCACCGGCGCCGGCAGCGCCGTGGAGCAAAGTTTCCTCCTTTACGACGACCGCCACCCCCTTCCACCAACGCCGCCGGCGAAGAAGCAGAAGCCGAAGAAGCGAGGGCGGAAGCCCAAATTCCCCTCCTCCGCCTCCGGCCCCAACGGCGAGCGGCGCTGCAGCCACTGCGGCGTCCAGAAAACCCCCCAGTGGCGCGCTGGCCCCCTCGGCGCCAAGACCCTCTGCAACGCCTGCGGCGTCCGCTTCAAGTCCGGCCGCCTCCTCCCGGAGTACCGCCCCGCCTGCAGCCCCACCTTCCTCAGCCACGTGCACTCCAACAGCCACCGCAAGGTCCTCGAGATGCGCCGCAAAAAGGAGACCGACCTCGTCGCCTCCTTCTAATCTCTATTCCAGCGGCGGCGGCCTCTGTAACGGATCGGAATTTTCTTCTTCCTTCTTTTAGAATTTAAGCAGCAGTTTTTAGCGATTTTTCTACTTGTAGCTTCCCTAGCTTTGGCTTTACTACTACAATTAGCTCCTTCTCCTCCATTAATCTTCCTGTCGAAGAAGATAGATCCTCAGAATCTAGTGAATTTCCACGAACCAGATCTTGCAATACTGATTAATTTTCATCTTTGTTTTTTTTTTTTTTCCTTCTCTTTTTCCAGAAAGGAAGTCTTCTTCTCTGGAATTTTTGGACGACGACAGGATTTCGCTTCCAACTCTTAACCAATCTCGACCTAACGCCATGCATGGCAGAGCTGTTTTACCAATTCTCTTTCTGAAATTTAAACTTAACGTGCTGAATTAGGTGATTAGGTGCGTGTTCTGGTTATCAATTGCAGTTATGCAGCACGCCTCTTCCACTTGGCAACCTTTTGCACCAGAGGCAGATAACTCTAGCCCCGAACTCTCGCCCGGGGCTCCTTGACTGTATCGAAAATGGAGATAAATCATATTTAACACAACCGCCTTGTAGGGTCAGGATCGGTGTATTTTGCCATATGAAATTTAATGGTCTATTTTGACATGTCTAAACATATATTTTTTTTATATTTTGATCATTTATATTTATAATTAATAGTTATTCGTGATTTATTTTTTCTGTATTGACTCTGGGACGGATTAACGGGGGTACTGGGATGAGTGTATTCGTCTTTTACTACATAATCTATGTATTTTGTCATAAGATATGGGAGATTATCCTATGAGCTCAGGTTGAAATTCAGCACACCTGAGTATGTCTTAACAATTTACACTAATGACTAGTAGTCATCCGTAATTTACCTCCTCTGTATTGGTCTAGGGACAGATTGACGGAGGCGCTTAGGGCGACGGATTGACGGGGGCGTTTAGGGTGACAGATTGACGGGACGCTTGGGAAGAGTTAATCAACTTTTGTCACAGGATCTACTATGTATTTTGGGACAGGTTGACAGAGACAATTAACTTTTACCATCAAAATTTATTATATATTTGGTCGTAGGTTAAATTATTAGATTTTTTTATTTTTTATTTTTTTATCCATCAGATATCCTATGGATATTTTTATATCTATTAAAATATTAGATATCTGTTATATGTATAAGATTTTTTTTTCTTTCTATCTAATTACTACGGATCCTCCATTCAAGTTAAATTGTCATTAATAGTGTTCCGTAATAAAATAACGTGGATGGTCAGAGATGACTTTAGGTCTATGCCTCTGAAGTGGCCTCTGCTACTACTGGCCGAAGTGGACTCAGGTCCATGTGTCCGAGGTGACCTCGACTATTAACTGTCAGAGGTGATCTCGGTCTACGCGTCCGAGGTGGCCTCGGCTGCACTTTATCCGTAATGACCTTAGGTCTTTGGGGCCTAAAGTGACATCGGCTACTTTGCCCAAGGTGGTCTCAGCTCACCCCCTATTGGACAGTCATACCAAATATCCCTCACCTCTTATCATCCGGATCACATAATATAAAGGACTTTCACTTACAATCTTTACCAAACATGCTCCATATATTTTAAAAGGAGATAAATCATGACAATATTTTATCCTAGCACAGCGATCTTTTGTACGAGAGATCTAATATTAAGTGAGGTAATTTTATATCCATTGAAAATTGATTAATATCTATTACAATAAACACCTACTTAGATATTAATTGATAAAACATTTTACTTTATCACAGCGACCTTTTATATGTAAGAGATCAAATACCCAACGTGATAATTTTGCACCGATGAAAAATTGATGCAATATCAATAGCACCAAGTCGATGGGAATTTTCACTTGGCAATCTTAAAAAATGATTAATTAGACTAGGTAATATTAAACTTGGGGTGACTGACCAGGTCCTATGAAAGTTTCCCACAAGCCACAAGGTAAATTGGAAAGTACTCACGATGGATAACCCAGAAGCTGAGCATCCCTTAGCTGTGAGTCTCATTTAGAAAAAAAAATCACTACAAATACACTATAATTAAGAATCGACAATTGAACACCTATACTACTGTCATAACCTAGGAGCTTTTCACTTGGCAACCTTCGTAAAACCCAGTTAGCCTCATTGATTAGTCCTGGGGTGGCTGGTATAGCCCCACAGAAGTTTCCTATCGGCCACCAGGGTAAATCAGGAAGCACTCACGGCGGGTGGTCCAGAAACCCAACGTTCCTTAATTGTGAGTCTCATTTGAAAGAAACATC
>JBAMIE010000022.1:2712423-2723294 GCA_037177295.1 Kaempferia parviflora | reverse complement strand
TTTTGGAGATACTAGCCTTATTCATCTTTATGATGGTTATAGACATAGTAATCATATTGACCCTTGTAGTTCTTGTTTTCCTTGTTAGCTACTGTAATTTACAATTTATGGAAGTTCATATTATATTTTAATATGATTAATAAGACCCTGTTTGTTACTACATATGAAGAAGTTTGAATTGCTAATGTTGGTTTACGATATTCTTTATGAACCTCAACATAGTTCTGATATTTTAATATTGTAGTTGGTTGATTGTTGCTCTGTCTGCACATATGTGCCCAAGTGTTGTTTTTTCCAGATAGAATTCAAGTATACATGCATTTAATGTGTGCCAAATTATTAAGTCTAATTCATTAGTTTGAAATGTCTAGAAAAGTTCTTTATTTTCTTCTTTGTCCCTTTTCCTCTTATTCATAACAACAATAATATGCCTTGAATCCCGTCTATTTGGCCAACTGTCTTTTTGTTGTAACAAAAAGTAATTAGTTTTGATATTAACTAGGAATTTGTTTTAATAAGGACGTTATGCTGGTGGCTCTACTGGCCAAGCTGTTTGAGTTTATTGTTCATTGTTCTTCAACACTTGAACTATCTCAGCCTTCACTTCCCACTTGCTAACTTGAATTGGGATTTGACTTCTTTATTGGCTATTAAGATGGAGGAGCCATTGATATTTTTATAATTTTATTGTTTCTTTTTCTGGGTATCCTTCTTAGCTTCTTGCAGAGAAAATGCCAGAGTTGCTTGATTTTGATAAAGACTTAATTCATTTGGAAGCAGCCTCCAAGGTAGTTTATTAAAATTCACCTCGATCAAATTTATTCTATTTTTTAGCAGGATTTTTAGTTTATATTTTCTTATTCTGGAGATGCTCGAACATCTTGTTCAAGTCTCATTTATGGTAGAGCCTTTGCAGTAACTTGTTTTTAGCAAAACACAGATTCAGTTGAAGATAGTAGCTGAAGAGATGCAAGCTGTCAGTAAGGGCCTTGACAAGGTTGAACAGGAGCTCACTGCCTCTGGAAATGATGGTGATATCTCCATGGGCTTCAGAATGGTGCGTAATAGTCATTGATACTGACTTAACCTTTTTGTTATTTTGAGTGCTATAATTGACTAATGTGGCTGAGCTAATAACACAAATCATTCAAAAATAGCATTATTTAGCTGTGTTTCTTGCATGGAAAGTCAGACTAGGTTATGTGTGATAGGTTACCATCTCCTAAAATTTGAGGAAAATATGATCTGATGCTTTTCTCTGAAAAATCCAAAGGCTACTCTTATAGCAGAGACTCACATTTTTGCCTTTTAGCATTTATGTAATTTATTATTTCGAAAAGGTGAATTTTTGTTTCATTCCATTGACTATTATATTATTTCAAGAGCAATATGTTACGTTACTCTGAACTGCAACATGTTCAAGGACACTGCATCTGATGTTGTCTTTTACATTTCTTTCCATTGGGGTTCTTATTATTTTTTGAGCAAAGATTTTTTTTTTTTTTTTTTTTAAGAGGCCTGGAAGTCAGTAGGCCACCGGGAGTATTAGTTAGAAAGATGCACAACCAGAATAAAAATCACAAAAAAAAAATGGTAATGGAAAAGCCCATTGGGTTTTATACAGGAAAGGAATATATGTACTTAGGTAGAGCATCTTTGACGCACAGCACTGGGTCACCACATAGCACATGAATTCCAAATCTCGACTTCATGACATACGAACTGCCAGGCTTTATATAGGTCAGACTAGCATTTTAAAAATAATCCAACTCTAGTACATCTTTGACAATATACATACAACTGCCTTTTTAAACCCTTTTTTCTGGAGTCATACCATCACTCAAAATAATTGACATTATTGTGGATGATTCCATTCTTACAATTTCAGGCCTTGAAAAGTTTCCTTGATGCTGCTGAAGCTGATGTAAGGTTCCTTACATCATTATATTCTGAGGTGGTAAGTACCTGTCCGTTATCCTTTACATCATGTTGAGTGTCTTTAATCATTATGCTTTAATGAGTGTTTTTTGTTACAGGGAAGAAATGCAGACTCTTTGTCTCAATATTTTGGAGAAGATCCAGCCCGTTGTCCATTTGAGCAAGGTTATCTTTGTCTTTTTTTATATTCTGTCCCCATCTTTTCTTCTATACTGCATTAGTATGATTTTTGATATCTATTTTCGCCTTCAGAATGTAGGCATATAGGGAATGCTCTTAGGTTTTGAAAATCTGTTCTAACATGTTGAATGACTGTTCTCTGCCATTTCTGCTCCTTAATCTATTGTGATTAAGAACTTGAGGTTATTTCGGATTCAAATATCAGACCAAGTGAGTCAATGACAGAATTGGACATTTAGAAATTAGCCCTGGACAATGCAAATATCTTATGGAAAAATTCAGAACTTAATGGGATCACCAGGCTATCTTAATAAGGAAACAAACTCCATCAACATGTGACCTATGTCAACAAAAACATTCAGGATTTTTTTAAGATCATTTGTAGAATTAGAAATTCCTAAATTACTTTCTCTTTCTTTTCAACACACTTAGTAGAACTCATACAATTTGAAGATCTTAATTATCCTAGGAATCTTATCTAAGATTCTAATGGTTTAGAAAGAAACTAAAGTTGTGAAAGGTAAGTACAGTTGAGATTGAATATATAAAGTGTAACTCCAAAAAACTACCAAGAAACATCAAAAGAAAATATGGAATAATTAATTTGGATAAACACACTAGTTTGTATTTTTGATATATTTTTAACAAGGAAAAATTGATAAGATACTTTAATAGAATAAAGACTCAGTTAACATAGAGATGGTACTGGAGCATGCAGATGTTGCAACTTGTGTGGTCTTTAGGTTAAAATGAAAAATCAATAAGGTCGTGGCATAGCATGTTGCATATATTGGGGTGGTTTGCTTGGGAGGAGGATGAAAGCCAATAAATGAATGGATAACAGAAGAATGGATTGAAAGAGATCTATCGAACCTCCTGTTTACTTGGGGGACAGATGGTGGGTGGGCCAATCTTTTAATCCTTCCTTTAAATTCTCGGTTTACTTATGATGATACTAAAGAGGACGGATACACTCTTTCATCTAAAGGAAGAAAAAGAAAACTCGCTGGTCATGACATCCATTTGTTGTCTGTTTCCACGGCTCACTCACTATGCTATCAAAAATCCCCATGACCTCAAGTATGGGCATCTACAACTTCTTTCAAATCCCTACCAATAACTTTACCAAGATTATGATCAAGATTCACTGAGTATATTACCTCTCTTAATAGCAAAATATAAACCTACAAAGCCCACAGAAAATGGTTTCATCAATCTATAAACCTGACCAACTTAGCTTAAAGATGGTCAATTGATTTCCTAATAGGATCGATTAAATCAATTCAAGTTGAGCATGCCATAGTTTGAGGGATAAAGCAAGATCAAATAAAATTTACACAAAGTGATCTGATTTACTAGTTGTCGTATGTCGAGTTCAGTGATTGGTATAGGTTCCATATAATTTACCCTAAATAGTTGGTACAACTACTTGAGTTCAAATTACATTTTGAATGTTAGCTTCATTGTAGTTTGTTTATAGTACATTTGTTACCTATACATGTTTGGTTGGAATCTTGTTCTTCATCTGTTTGTAAGGCAGGACAGGTTTCTAGTTACACAAGAAACATATTTTATTGGTTTTGATACCACTGAGTATACTTGCACCCTTTATTCTGAATGATTCATTCCTTCTTAATACACCATCTATGACATTTACCTTTATAAATGTGTTTGACTTGCCAATTATTCACGGTTGAATTACTTCTATCATTTAGCAAATTAATGCATAGTTGTTTTCATTGTTTCTGAAGCGTTAATTATAATAATGTAGATGGGTTGGAGCCTGGAATCAATATCTATATAGCTTCTCTAGATGCACACCTTTTTCATGATGACGAGATGGAGTTGTTCTTTTCTTTATGCTGATGTATTATCATGTGCGTATTGACTAATGTGCAATTAAACTTTTTTGCAGTCACATCAATTTTAGTAGTCTTTGTAAATATGTTCAAGAAATCTCGTGAAGAAAATGGACGAAATGCAGTAGCCGAAAAAAAGAAAATGGAAAAGGAGGCATTGAAAGAAAAATCAAACACTCCTAAAAAACACTGAGATTTTACTTGAAAGTTTTAGTGCCTTGAGCCAGAAAAATTGATATGCTCACGCAGAACCACTACAAATTAAGTCAGCCAATTAAATGTTGGCACCAGATTATGATTATGGTCTTTTGAGGTCTATACTACATGGAGGATTATTATGACAAGGCTGCCAGCTGCACGAGACTCTAATTTATCGATTTTCTGACAAAAATGCAGAGTTTGGTTGCATAAGCTGTTCAATCCATGGTAACTTCTTTGCTGGACTTGAGGCTCTCATCTTTGCTGAGAAACAATTTAACTTGTGCTTGTACAATACAGTCTCCTGATTTGCATTACGCCAATTAAATCCTCTTACATGAGTTTGCAACTGAAGGTTCATGCTGTCGAAGTAGAAACTTGGGATCCTCCCTTTTCTTTCTCATCCATTTTTTGCTACAAAAGTCTTGAGATGTGGATCATGCTATGGTTGGGATATATTCTTGTGATTAGTTGTATGGTTTAGCAATGTGTAAAGCAGAATTGTTGTAGGTCAATATCTCTATCAGCAATTGTAAGTAAACATTTTGTTACTGTAATCTAGATATATAGCTCTTCGAATTGATAAATCTTGGAGGTGATTGGTTCGGTACCACGGAAGTTTTCCACTGATCACCAAGTTAAATTGGAAAGTATTAATGGAAGCCTATCTAGACGGTCAACATTTTTAGACTTGATTTTCACTTGAGGGAAAATTCTCTACAATGTGCAGTAGTTGAGATTTGAACTTTAGAATATTTTATTATTTATGAGTACATGGCATTACATTTATGCTCTTGCATTGTTGATAAGTCATAACAACCTCAGTCCTTTACAGAATCTGAAAATGGAATCTACTACATCAGTTTGTTAGCAAGTCGTGAATACATCTTATTCTGTCCCCACGGGAGGGACTGATGGCTAGTGTATGAGGTGTTGCCACCCGTGAATACATCTTATTCTCAATTTCCTCCATTAGATTATTTTTTTTTAGTAAATCACTAAAATCATTCCAAATGCCTTGAATGACATATACGATGTGCCATTATCTGAAGTAGCAACTCCAACTGATGGCAGGTATTGCTTCAAAGAAAGATTACTCAACTCTAACCGATGGGCCATTATCTAAAATCTTCCTGATTGACAGACACGCATGGGGAGCTTAACAGATGCAGAATGGCTCTAATATTAGTTCTTATTATAGTACAAGGTGGTATGCCTTCCCCTTTGTTCCAGTGTATATTATCGACTTCTAGACTCAACTATAGATCCTTCACATGTAAATATTGAGTTATTAGTTCTAGTGCAGGGCATTTATGGTGATCCTTTTTGCCCTAGTATTTGAAATGAGATAATTACACAGAACAGAATCCCATGCAATGTTTTCGATTCATATATTCCAGCTTGATTTGATGATTCAATTTATGCCTTCAATTTAATTACACATGAGTATCAAATCGAGAATGAGTTTGGTTGATGTAGTGTTTAAGATTCATATTTGGTTTTGATTTAACGATGGTTTATGCTCTTCATTTATTCTTTTAATATGGATTTGTATATTCTACCGTGGATGTTCTTAATTTCCGGTCGTTTTATTTAAATGTCAGCTACTTATATATTTTAAAATTTATCGAAGGTGAATAGTGTCATGAACATGAATTTTATTTTATTTTTAATCATATAATATAATATAATATAATATAATATAATATAATATAATATAATATAATATTCGTTTGGACTCGAAACCATTCCAAATCCAAATTGGATTCGAAGTCCTGTGTTGCTCAGCTCTGCCGACCTCACACAAAAACCAGTATCCTCCAGACACGCAACAGCCAACACCAAATCCAACCACTCTCCATCGATTACCCTTACCTGAGGTCATCTTCTTACCGCAAAAGTTCTACTCGGTGTTCGATTCAATTATCCAATCCACCACCCCACGAGATATACGTAAATCTAGAATTTTCTAGCCTTAAAAGGGCAGAATTGAAGAGTTAGGGCATCGTCATCCACATTGTGCAAGATTTGAGAAAGCAAGCGATAGTTATCTGCCTTGTACGCCTTTCCCTCGTGCGCCTGCCGGTTTCCTTTCCGCTTTGTCAGGTATGTTTTGCTAGAAATCATCCGTTTCAAAGTTCTTTACTCGACTTTGTTGCTTGATTCGTGCGCCGATCTGTTTGATTCGATCCATCGTTCTAACTTTGTGTTCGCCGGAGCATGTTCCTTCATCGGTGCGTGGATCTGGTTGAGCCATGGTTCCACGATCAGTAGGATGCCGATTGTTGTTCAAGACAGACTTTGAAGCAGATCTGCCAGTGCAGGCTTTACTGTGTGTCAAATTTACTCAATCGGGAGTAACAGTCATCCCTACGCTTAAAGGGTCTGTACTGGTGATTATTTTGCAAGGAACCATCGATCTATTGTTGTTAATACAGCCCCTTTGGTTTCAAGGAAGGGAAAGGGGAATACATGTTATTCACAACTCTGAAACATCATGTTCATCCGGAATTTGGATCGCTAGATCCAGGTTTCATGCTTCATCTTATCTTTCATTTGCTACCTGAATTAGTACTTCAGATATGAAGATTAGAAGACCTTTGATGCGGGGACTTATTCTTTTGAACTGCTGGGAAGGACCAGCATATGCCCCTGATCTAGACTTTGTTCACTTGTTCAGAAATTAAGGTTTTTTGAATTTTCCTGTTAGATTTGCATAGTTAGTATGGCTTTTTAAATTTGCAACCTTAGCCTTTTCACATAAAAAAAAAAATCATATTTTTTTTTATTTGTTCTTGTTTGATTTGCCGTAATGGCATAGAATCTTAATCCTTAGTTACCAGATTTTGATGGCTACTGTATCGATGTCTGCTGTTTACAGTTGCTATTTGGTGAGCCAACATGAGTTGCCCACACGATGCGCCTCGCACATTCTTTCCCTTTGGAAATCCTTTCAGGACCATCTTCCCCAAGAGATCTCATCAATCACTGAAGATTCATGCATTGCTGTTTTCTTTTGAACAAGATCTGACAGAAAAATTCACAAAACTGATGCCTGAGGATGTTTTAGATGTCCTTACCTTATCTTGGATGAGGTTCGCGATTCAGCTCCTATCAGATGCTCATAATGGCCTGAGGACTTTTATTAATGAGCTTCAGTTGCCTGTTTCCCAGTGGGATGAGAAATGGATTGATGTATACTTGGATGGCACCGCGAAGTTGCTTGACATCTGCATAGCACTATCCTCTGGGTTGTCCCGTTTGGATCAGGGCCAGCTTTTGCTGCAGTATGTGCTGCATCTTGTGGACATGTCAACTACTGCTCCACCAGCCCAAAAGCTTGTACAAGCCCGATCATATCTGCAGGAGTGGATTGAACTAATCAACTCTAAAAGCCCTAAACTGGACACTTGTCCTTCTATCATCAAGCGCCTTCAAGGAACACTTGACCTCCCAAAGGTCAAGAGCTCCAAAGGGAAGGCATTGATGAGAGCCTTATACGGTGTTAAAGTCATGACATTATTTGTCTGTAATCTTTTTACAACAACACTGACAGGTAGCCCAAAAGTATTTCCAGATCTAAACGTTTCTGAAGAGTTCGTTTGGTATGATGCTTTTAGTCACTTGCAAGCTGCCGTGACAGAGGAAATAAAGAGACGCTGTGATACTGGCACGGTTTCATTATTCAAAGAGATAGAGTCAGTTAAAGCTTGTGCTTTGAGGTTACAAGATATGATTAGCAGCATCAGTTGCAACGGAGAACCAGTGCAAGAGGAAGAAATTGTACCTGGGAAGAGTACCGACTTCGGAAGACAGAAATTGCAAGATTCTATTACCAATTTAGCAGACAGTGGACAGACACTCGGGCATGAGCTGGATTCTCTATCGAAACAGACAAATGATTTTTTCCAGCTTATTTTGACAGGACGGGATGCTTTGCTTTGTAATCTCAGAGTGCATTTTCTAACACCAGAAAATTCTTCACCGAGGCAAGGATTTGATTGGTGAGTTTGTCCCATGGAAAATTTGGTGTCTTGTTGGATGTGGGATTTGAAAGTCTCTCACTGTCCATAATAAGCTAACTCGAGAGACCATGCAACGTATGTATTTTATGTATTCTGTAGAATGTATTGGGTACTTTTGAACAAGTTTTATATTGCACTACTTAGATTCGGAGGTGTTGCTGTGTTTGTTACAGAGTCAACAATTTGGACAAGGACATAATGCCCTCTCCAAATCTACTAATCCAATATCTTTGATCTTTGGAGGAGTTATTTCTTAGATGTCTTTGTGATTTGTAGGTATCGTTGTGTTTCCTACTGAGAGTCGAAGAAATCAGCAAGAAGCTTCACAGCAAAGCTCAAAGATGTTCTCCTTCAATCACCTAAACAAAATCAAGGGACTACAATTTATAGTACACTTTCAGGGTGAATTCGATCCTGTCCATACGGCTACTGCTTCCTCTCTCTCACAAAAAGATCTCTTCAACGTTTTGAGCGAGGAAGAGAGGGAGAGGGAACGGTGCCCGTATGGGTAGGATTGGATTCACTTGCTATGTTATCTATCTTGCTGAATGACAGCCAAAGCCGGGGTTTGGGGTTTTAGTTGCCTACTTGATCGAACTGTTTAGGTTAGGGCTCAACACAAGTATGAATAATACTCGTAAGATTGGGAATTGACTAGGCAACGGATTTGATCGAGGCCATGAGTATATAGTAGTTTGCTTAGGGGTGTAATCGTGTTGAACCAAGCCGAATAGTCAAGTTCGGGCTTGGTTTGTTATCCTTAAGCTCGAGCTCGGATCGAGTTCGATTTGAGCTTTAATTTTTAGGCTCGAGCTCGGCTCGTAATAAAATTCAATAGTTCGAGTTTGGCTCGAAAAAAACTTTTTTAAAAATTAAACGAGCTTAGTTCAACATCGTTTAAGATAATTAGCTAAAATAATTAATAATAAATTATTATATTTATTATTTATGTTATATTTAATTATATATATATCTATAATAAGATAAATGAGTCTCTTAATGAATACGTTCTTGAACTTCTAAACGAACACATTCGCGAGCCTCTAAACGAACATGTTCGTGAGCCTCACGAACCAAATACTGTTAAGCTCGAGCTCAGCTCGAAAATAGCTAGGTTCGAGCTCGGCTCGTTAATTTAAGCGAACGAACTTTTTTTCGAACCGAGAGCTGAATAGCTCGTGAGCGGCTTGGCTCATTTACACCCCTAGCTTTGCTGAATTAAGAATAGAATGTATGCAGTGAGGTTGCACAACAAAGCGCCATAATGAGTCTTGATGAATGCCAATGTAGCTGGCTTTGCCAGCCTAAGAGAATTTCGAGCCTATGCAATGTGTGTGATGAATCCAACCTACGCGCATGATGCGAGAGCCACATTCAAACCGTCGCGAGGGTTCACACTTAGCCAACAAAAACAGCTACAAATCTATGATATCTTCAGACCTGTTTGGTAGCACGTCCTCTTCCAGATTAGCATAATTATCAATCTTTACATAAGAATGCCTAATTAATGTTGGTCAGGTACCATGTCGCCTTCCTAATAACCATCAATCACAATTAAACCAAATTAGTTCAACAAGAACTAAGAAGTAAAAAACATTTGAACTAGTTATTTATGTGTCGCCGCCGCCTGTCGTTGGTAGAGGTTGCAAGATAATTTTATCGTTTTATAATAATATAAATTATATTCCTTATAAAAAATAATAAACACCAAATAAAATAATATAATCACATTTATAATCAAAGATTATATATATGTATACAATTCTTTTACAAAATACAGTAATGTACTATTAATTATATTATATTATAAAATTTATTACATTATAAACTTGATTATATTATTCTATCCAAATGTAGCCTAAAGTGCCATTGATTTTCAGGCCTATTAATCATTTGATAAATTATCTATTTTTTCATAATACTAGTTAAATATACTCTTTTAAAAAAAAAAAAAAAAAACTAAAAGTCCCTATCAATTTTCTTTTCTTCATTCATACTAAAAGTCAAGGGCTAAACTTATTTTTCAAGGAAAGGATAACCTCCATGGTTCAACCACCTTGAACTTCTCAATCATCTTGTTTTGCTTAGTTGAGCTACCATTAATGATTGCAATGCGACTATGTGAGTATGGTTTTTTCAAATGCAATGAAATATTATTACACACTCAACTACTACTACTACTACAATATTTTGCATTATAATTTTCTATTAATTTAATTCTAGTTACACAATTTCATACTTAGTTTTATTTTTATCTATTAAAACTATTTTAATTTATTTAAACCGTAAAGAAAGAAATAATAGAAGGATCAGAATTCTCAAATAGGGTAAATAGCATGAAGATTAACCTTTGGATAAAAAGTAATATATGTTTATTTTAAGTGGTTTAATATCGTTCTACGGTAAAATATAGACAGATAAATTATAGATTTTTACTCTAGCACAGTGATTCTTTACATAAGAAAAGTTAGATATCTAACCAAAAGATTTTACATCTATTAAAATTTGATCTAGAGATCTATTTAAATAAAGAATCATATGAAAACTAACTGCTAACTTGTAGGAAAAAGTTAATTTTTGAACATGTATAAATTTACTGAATAGATAAATTAGAGAAGGTAGTCTCTTTTCAAAATTATTCGATATTTGAATTATCGAAAAAAAAATTAAG
>JBAMIE010000022.1:2676400-2687751 GCA_037177295.1 Kaempferia parviflora | reverse complement strand
ATAAAGGGGGAGATACATGCATGCTTATGCTAATTAACATAATACTTTAAATTTGTCATAACTTCTGTTTTCCTATTATTGGTTAAAATTAGCCTAAACTTAAATAGATTGTCAAACATCAAAAAGGGGGAGATTGTTAGAACAATCGTGCCCTGGAAGTTTTAATGTATTGACAGTTATTTAAATTTAGTCTAATATGTTGTATTTAACACAAATTGTAAGTTTGTAGGATAGAATAAGTCCAAGGAAATCGAGGATCGGATTCTTGGCAGGAGAAGTCCTTACAGGTCGGAAGACCGGATGTAAGGCAAGATAAGTCCAAGAAGGTCGAGGACTAGATTCTTGGCAGAAGATGTCCTTACAGGTTGGAAGATCGGATGTAAGGCAGAAGAAGTCCAAGGAGGTTGAGGACCGGATTCTTGGCATAGAAACTTAGAGATCAACAAACTTGAGGTATAAAGTCCAGTGAGCAGGAGGTTCATCTGGCATGAGGTATATTTTATTTGATATAGTAAAATTATATGATGAAATTATATAATTGCGCCAAAAATACAACGGATCGATCAAGTGATCGATCAGCCTCCGATTGCGCAGAAAAACAAAACTCACAACGATCGAATGAGGTTCAATCGATCAGGTGATCTATTGACACGCGAAAATGGCTTGAACTGATCGATCAGTTGATCGACTGAGATTAAGGTTTGCGAAATGCACAGAATGCTTTTCAATCGATCAGTTGATCGATTGATTATGCTCAATCAATCAGCTGATCGATTGCGCAGATGACTTTTCGCGAACAGAAGGTTTCTCAATTGATCACTTGATCGATCAAATGTTGAAAATTGCTTAAACCTAATCCAAACCATTGAGTTTTCATATCCACGATCACAGTCGTTGATCTAAAGCTGATAGCTCCAACGGACACTTTTTGATCGATCAGCTGATCGATCAACGGCGATGTTTCTGTGAGAAACGGTCAGATTTTGGGAAAACCTTTAAAAGGGAAATCGCGGTTGCAGAAAGCTCTCTCACTCTCATTTTACTGTTCGATCAAGTGCTCTTGCAACGTGTGATCTACTCTCCGCGCATTCTCAAGCAAAGCGAAGAAGAAGAAGAAGTTGGTTCACTGCATTCTCTTTTCTTCTTGTTCTCTTCTTCGTGTGACTGTTAAAGAGAGTTGTAAGATTTCTCCACCTTCGGTGTTATTCCGAGAAGGAGAGTTTTTCATAGTGGAAGTTGTGGACTGGTGTGGATCCTTAGATTAGTCACCTCAAGTTAGCTTGAGGTGGATACCAAGTAAATCAAGGCGTTAGGGTTTGCTGTTGTGTTTTCATTTCCGCTGCAAAATCAATTTGAAGGAGCTATTCACCCCCCCCCCTCTAGCTCAATCGGTCCTTACAAGAAGTTGCCTCTTCAAACTTCATCCGAAACCGACAAAAACCAATCCGAGCGCCCTGGATGTACCCGGCCGGTCAACATCACGTTGACCAGCCCCGCTTTGTCCCGTTTTGTCTGGGTCTTCTGGGTTGTTTCGGACATCCGGAATAGGGCTCACCCGAATCCATTTCTGTCCTTGTCCTCGATCGCACTTCCTTCCCGGCTTCTCATCCCTCGGAACGCCGCGCACGTCCTTCTCGTCCGCCGGTGTACTCTTCCGTAGACTTCGCGTTCCTCGGATGCGCCGAGCTCGTCAGCTCCTTTCCACGCCATCCTTCTCGTCCTCTGCGTCTTTCGCTCGACTTCCTCCGTACCTAAGTTCCAGCACACTTAGTAGAGGAATCAAACACACCACAGGACATATCCTGACTTGGTTGATCACATCAAAACCAACTGGGCACCAACAGAAGGTGCCTTGGAGTGCTTGAAGGTGCCTTTAGAATGATAAACTTCGCAGAATATGGAGTTTATCTGTGGGGATAAAACATTACACCTGAACGTGCCTTCAGAGGGATTGAAGGGGCCTTCAACACCCTATAAAAGGCTTCGAGTAGCTTCAAGGAGACAACTCAATTCTACGATCTTTCTGCTATGCGTTGCTTCAAAAATGATCCGACAACTTAAATTTCAAGTCGTCAGTATATTTTGTTTTATTACTGCACTTAAATTTCAATATCCTTGTAATTATCTTTGTACTTATTTGAATTGACAGTGGATTTCCCAAACTAAACACTCAAAGAGTATGAGCCTTGGAGTAGGAGTTGTCACTGGCTCTGAACCAGGTAAAACCAAATTGTGTCAACTGTTCTTTCCTTTCTTTCTTTATTCCGTTGCGTTTTACTCTGATTCATTTTAAGCTATAATTTTTACGTCTCAAAAAGTGAAAAAGCCACAAGCGCTATTCACCCCTCTAGCGCTTTCGATCCTATAATTTGTATATATATAATGTAGCAATGTTAGTGGAAAAGAGAGTTGTTTCATATATATTTTAAATCCACTAAACTATTAAGTAGTGGAGGAAAGTATAATTAGCCTGAATATGCCATAAAATTGACCCCAAATTTATGTTGGTGCTCCAAATTAGTTTTGATATGATTAACTAAGTTAGGTTAGGTCATGTCGTTATCTAACTTTGTGTCTAAGTGTCCAGGAGTTTAGGAACACAAGAAGTCGAGTGAAAGACACAGCTAGCGAGAAGGACAACATGGAAGAGACTCGGCGGGCTCGGTGCGTCTGAGGGATGAAGTGCTGCGGAAGAGTACATTGACAGAGCGAGAAGGACACGCGCGGCCGTCCGAGGGATGAGAAGCCAGGGAGGAAGCTCGCTTGAGGAAGAACGGAAAATGAGTTCGGATGAGCCTTATTCTAGATGTCCAAAATCATCCAAGTGCCCAGAGATGAAGCTGGAGGCTTCAAGAGCTGGTCAGACGAAACCAGATCAAGTCGGAGGGCTCCAAACTAAGTCCGAGGGCCCCGGACCCCTCCGAGCCTGGTCGGGCGCTGTGCCAAGCGCCCTGCAGTCCGGACACCCAGGAGTGGATAAAATATTATCCAAACCTTGTTGACGAGCCGTTTGCCAGGGGATCAATTTTATCTTCCTAGGGCGCCCCGACCGGTCCGGGTGCCCGGGATAGCTTGAGATAGAATTTACCTAGGGCCATAAATAGAGCCCTGGTTCACCTTGTTTTAAATAACAAACACTGTATTCACTTTGTACTTTGAGCTTTTCCTTTTACATGCTTTCAACGACTGTATAAGGCTTCTCCGCCTCCAACAAAGGAGATTTTCTAGTTGAGCTTCTACTATCTTAGAGTAGCAACCTCCCTGGTTGTGAAGCCAAGTAAATCTGTTGTCTCCTATTCTATTACATTCTTTTAATATATTAGTGTGTTTGTCTAAAGTCGATAAGTTTGAGAAAGATATTATTTTTATCTTGCAGGGTAATTCATCCCCCTCTTGCCAGCCGCAAGTGACCTACAAGTGGTATCAGAGCCAGAACACTTCAGGAGGACTAACCGCATAACGAAGTATAAAAAAAATGGTCGGACCAAGCAACAACCCACCAAAATTCGAGAGAGAATTCACTTTATGGAAACAACGAATGGAGGTATTTTTTAAGATAGACTTTGAAATTTTGTTAATAATTAAGTATGGTTTTGTAGTGCCTAAAGACCAGCAAGGAATACTTAAAGAAGAAAACTAGTGAACCAAGAAGGAGCAAGCAGATTTCATGGAAAATGAATGAGTTGAGTTTCATCTACTCAGCGTGCTGCCTTCGCAAGAAGTCAACCAAATCAGAGAATACAATTCAGCAAAGGAACTTTGACAGAAGTTCCTGGAGCTACAAGAAAGAACTACGGAAGTCATGCTGGTAAGAAGGGATCTGCTTCGGAACTAACTCACCCACCTCTAATTGCACGAAGGTGAGACGGTTGCACATCTACAAGCCAAGTTAAAAGAACTAATTACGGAGCCGACAAACCTCGGAGAAAAGGTAACCAATTGAGAGTCGATCAGGTATGCGCTCAACACATTTTCAAGAAATTAGGTATAGTCGGCCCTAGTAGATGTGCATTACATCTCTAGGGGCCTAGAGGTAAGTCGTTTAGAAGAACTATTTTCCACATTTGAGATTTATAAAACTAGAATTATAGATTCAAATAAAGAGTCAAGTTAAAACATAGCCTTCAAAGCTATGAAGAAGGATGAACCCGAGTCTAACTCCTCAATCGACGAATCAGAAGCATCTCTTATGGTAAGGAATTTAAATAAGTTTATCAAATCTAACAAGTTTTACAAGATGCAGGGAGAGAAACCTGCTTCAAGAAGAAGGAAGATCAAATGCTACAACTGCCATGAAAAAAGGCATATAAAGAATGATTGTCCAAAACTTAAGAAGGACAAAGAAAAGGGCAAACGACCGATAAATCTAAGACATAAGAATCTGAAGGCAACCTGGGACGAGTCTACATCTGAGTCTGAAATCGAAGCCCACGTCAGACTTGCATTGATGTCAAGTCATCAAGAAGAAATGGACAATGAGACCTCGTCGGAAATGAGCATCGACTCAGGGGGAGGAGCATCTGAAGAAAGTTTCGACGATGGGGGAGCTTCATCGGAAGAAAACTAACATGGAGGGGGAGCTTCAAAAGATAAGGTAAGTCAGGTACGAACCTTAACCCCTACTCAGTCATTTCAATTTATAAAAATGCTTAAAAGGAAATGACTATCTTAGAAAAAGAAAATACAAGAATGAAATTAATTTTAACAAAATCTTGCCTGTTAGATGATTTTGATAAAATAAAATTAGAAAAATAAAAATTTAAAAGAAAAGTTAGAAAAATTAGAAAATTCAAGAAACTATGCATACTCATATAAAGATAAATTCATTCAAATTTTTGGACTTAATTGGTATGTAAATCAAAAATATTTCTCAAAAATATATACCTAGAAAATTTCAAATTAATCCTGTAGGAAGGAACCTTTATTAAGTTCTTAAATCATGCTTAATATAATTTTTTTATAATATGCTTTAACTGTAAATATTTTTTGGCATTTTCTTTAATTTAGGATAATTTTAAATTTAAATTTATGAATATTCTGCTAACAATTTATGGCTAAATTATTTTTCTATGAAAAATAGAAACATTATCTTTTAATAAAAAAACTTTAAATTTTTTTTACAAATATATTATTTTTTATGAATTTGTTAACAAAAAATCATATTTTTTTTTAATTTGAGAATTCCTCGCATTTCATTTTTGAGAATTGAAATTTTTTTTGTTGATTCAAAAGTTATTTTATACTGTTATAAAAATCAGCAATATTTTTGGATTTCAAAATATATTTTTAAAAAATTTTCCTTTGAAAATGTATATCTTTATTCAACATTTGTTTTTGCAAACTTTCTTTTTTTTTCTGTTTGAAATTTTTATGTAAGTTAGAAAACTGAAGCATACATTATTAAAAAAATTTTCAGAATTTTTTAACGAAAAATAAATTTTCTATAATTTATTTTTCCAAAAATGTCTGATTTTGATGCACAATTAATTTTCCATAATTTGTGTTTCAAATTTTTTGAATTTTTTTACAAAAATTGAATTTTTTTATGACTTTTCTATTGAAATTGTAATTTTTATTAGTAAAAATGATTAAAAATTGATTTTTTTAAACACTTAGAAAACTTTTCGTAGATATTATGTTTCCGACACTTAGAAAATTTTCATAATTTTTTTTTACATAGAAAAATATTTTTTAATTATCTAAGTATCTAAGTTCCTTTACTACCTTACTTAAGTTTTAAATTTTCTCAAGTTTATGCTCCTATTTTTAATGTGATCAAAAGGGGAGAAATGTTAAGTTTAGGGGGGAAATAGTAAGTTTTTAACTTAAACTTTTTTTTAGTTGCAATTACTCATTTAAATTTTGCACTTAATAGTTTAAATTTTGTTAAGTTTAACCTTAATCTTAACTTGGATTGCTCACATCAAAAAGGAGGAGATTGTTGGTGCCCTAAGTTAGTTTTGATGTGATCAACCATGTTAGGTTATGTCCTATCGTTATCTAATTAACCTTGTGTTTAAGTATCAACGAGTTTAGGAACATAAGAAGTCGAGCGAAAGATGCAGCTAGCGAGAAGGACGACACAGAAGAAAGTCGACGGGGTCGGTGCATCAGAGGGACGAAATGCTGCAGAAGAGTACACCGGTAGAGCGAGAAGGACGCGCGGGTGGTCCGAGGGATGAAAAGCCAGGGAGGAAGCTCGCTCGAGGAAGGACAGAAAATGGGTTCGGGTGAGTCCTATTCCAGATGTCCGAAATCACCCAAGCGACCAGAGACGAAGCCGGAGGCTTCAGGAGCCAGCCGGATGAAACCGAATCAAGCCGGAGGGAACCAGACCAGTCAACACATAGTGGACTGGTCCAAGCGCCCTGGAGTCCTCTGGCCTAGTTGGGCGTCGTGTCAGGCGCCCTGTAGTCCGAGTGCCCGGAGTGGATAAATTCTTATTCGAACCTCGTTGATGAGTCGTTTGTGAGGGGATAGAATTTATCCTCCTGGGGGCGCCCGAACTGGTCCGGGAGTGCTTGAGATAGATTTTACTAAAGGCTATAAACAGGGCCCTGGTTCTCCTTGTTTTTAACAACAAACACTGTAATCACTTTGTACTTCGAGTTTTTTTTTACGCGCTTTCAACGACTGTACAAGACTTCTCCGCCTCAAACAAAGGAGATATTCTAGTTGAGCTTCTACTGTCTTGGTGTAGCAACCTCCCTAGTTGCGAAGTCAAGTAAATCTGTTGTCTCCTATTCTATTACATTCTTTTAATATATTAGTGTGTTTGTCTAAAGTCGATAAGTTTGAGAAAGGTATTCTTTTTATCTTGCAGGGCAATTCACCCCCTTTTGCCGGCCGTAAGGGACCTACAACTTATGCTCGTAAACCTTTGAGGGCTATTTTTTTGTGTTATTAAAAATTTTGGTCCTAAGTTATCGAATTTCCTTTATTTTATAAATTATAATGTGATATTTTTTAAATCAATAAATTACTGTAGATCCCATGCGGTCAGCAAGAGGGGGTAAATTGCCCTGCGAATACAAAAATAATCTTTCTCTATCTTTTGATTTTAAACAGTTACACACTTAATAAAATAAAGGAAATAAATTAAAAGAATAGAGTACGAGACACATAATTTACTCGGTTCGTAATCAGAAAATTGTTACTCCAAAGAAAGTAGACTTAGTAGACACAGTCTCCTTCTCGAACAAAACGTCGGAGGCGGAGAAGCCTCGTACATGAAAATAAAGCACAAAAAACTAGAATTCGAACAGAATGGTTGTACAGAAGTATGTTGTCCGGAACTAGTTGAACCAAGGATCTATTTATAACTCCCTGGTTGAATTTATCATCGGCTGATGTGGCGGTTCCGGGCACCCGAACCAGTCTGGCGCCTCCACATGGATGATCCTCATCTTCTCTACAACGACTTCTTCAACGGCACGCGGATAAGATTTTATCTACTCCCGGGCACCCAGACTAGCGTGGACCTAGAGTCAATCTCTGTAGCAACGACGCCCCAAATCAGTGTCCAGACACCCTGTGGTTCAGGCGCCCTGGACAGGGCTTTTGTTGACTTTGTTACTTTTCTTTCCGGTCGCTTGGGTGATGTCGGACATCTGGAATAGGTCTCACCCGAACCCATTTTCCGTCCTTCTCCTCAAGCAGTCTTTCTCTTTTCTTCTTGTCCCTCGGACTGTCGCGTGCATCCTTCTCGCTCCACTGGCATGAGATTTCGCAACATCTCGTCCCTCGGATGTGCCGAGCCCATCGACCTGCTTCTCGCGCCGTCCTTCTAGTCCACTGCATCTTACACTTGACTTCTTGGTTCCTAAGCTCCTACACACTTAGACACAATGATAAACACAACAGGATTTAACTTAACTTGGTCGATTACATCAAAACCTTCTTGAGGTATCAACAATCTTCACCTTTTTGATGTGATCAACCCAAGTTTAAGTTAGGATAAAAAACTATAATTAAGTAAACAATTAAATGCAAGTCAATGTGAAATTAAAACAGAAAAAAATACTACCTCTTCTAAACTCAATTCTTCTTCCCTTTGATCACATAAAAATTGGGGGCACTTAAAAAAAAACTTGAAAATTTTTAAGGGTAAACAAGGTAGTCAATAATGTCTATAAATATTTTGAAAATTAATATTCAAAAATTTAAATTTTTAGGATTTAAAGATAAGATTTTTAATCATTGAAAAATATTGAAAAATTTTTCCATTGTCAACAACAGGTATCCAATTTCATGAAAAGATGCATTTTTCCTAATCGAAAAGTAAATTAGTTTGAAAAAACATAATTTTTGCTAGGATAATTAATAAAAAATAGTTTCTAAACTCAAAAAATTATGAAAAAAATTGTAAATATGGGGAACATAAAGTCTTAGCGTAGAAAATTTAAATTTTCTAAATTTAAATTTTTGAACATTTTAATATTAAAAATTGTCATTTTGGTAAAATAATTCACAGAAAAATAATTAATCAATAAAAAAATTTTCTCCAAACACATGCTTCTATTTCCTTATGAGTATAAAAATTTTGAATAGAAAATTCATAGAGAAAGTTTACGAGAATATTTTTGCAATTAAAAATAGATATTTTTGAAAAAAATTATAGAAAATTCATTATTACTCCAAAAATTTATAAAAAAATTGCTAATATAAATTTTGCTATCTCATTACAGAAAACATTTTGGGCAAAAAAGTTCTAACAGAAACTTTACAATTTATTTTTTTCAAAATAAGGCAATTTTTGGAAGAAAAAAAATAATAAGTGAAAATTTTAATTTAAATAAGATATAGATTCCTACCAACTGGATTAATTAAGTATTTCCTAAAAATATATTTTTATGATATTTTTCTAATTTGACCCTTATGATATTTAAAATATCAATTTAATTCATAATAATTTTTATATGAGCATGCATCATTATTTTCTAATTGTTCAATCTATTTTCAACTTATCATTTTCAACTTTTAATTTATTAAAGTCTTCTAACAAGCATGATTTTGCTAAAATCTTTTTCATTTCTACATTCTCCTTTTTTGAAAGTTCATTTTTCGTTTTTAACTTGCACGCACTTTTTGAAATCACTTTTACAAAATTAAATAGTTTATTAGAAGGAAGAGATCGTACCTCACTTATCGTATCGATCTCATTGCTTGATGCTCCCCCTTCACTGCTGCTTTCTTCAGTCAAACCTCCCCTTCGTGATGCTTATTTCGGATGAGCATTTTTCGTCCATTTGGTGGTCCGCCATTAGTGCTAGTCCAGCATACTCTTCCAGTTCAGACTTTGACGATTCACCCCACATCGCTTTCAAATTCTTGTGCTTGTTTTTGCTTGGTTCTTTATCCTTTTCTTTGTTCTTCAGTTCGGGCAGTTGTCTTCATTGCAATTGTGGCACCCAACCTTCCTCTTGTTCTTTGAGGGTTTTCTTACATGTCTTTTATTAAATTTGTTAGTTGATAAAAACTTAGTGAACTTTCTCAGCTTTGTTTTCATCCATGGATATGTCGGATTCTGACTCTTCTTTCCTATCTTGCAATACTAGGGTCTGACTAGGTTCTTTTTTTAATCCTTCACATCGAGCTTCATGAATTTCAAAAGTGGAAAATAATTCTTCTAGATTACTTACCTCTAAGTTCCTAGAGATGTAGTATGCGTCTACTAGAGTTGACTATTCTTGCATTCTTGGAAAAGCGTTAAGTGCATACCTTAGTAAATTTTAGTTGGTTACCTTTTTGTCGAGATTCGTGAGTTCGATGATTACCTCCTTCAGCTTGGCGTGTAGTTGAGCTACCGTTTCTCCTTACTTTAGTCAGAAGTTAGTGAGTTGGTTCTAGAGGAGATACCTTCTAGTGAGTTTCGCTTCCGAGGTTCCTTCGTGTAACTCTAGGAATTTTGTCCATAGATCTTTCGTCAAGTCATAGGCACTGATTCTGTTGACTTCCTGTGGCGGTAGCACGCTTAAGAGGTGGAACTCCGCTCGCACATTTGCTACGAAGTCGGTTTGTTCCTTTTTGGTCCATTACTGTTCTTCCTTTTCGAAGAAAACGTCGGAGGTGAAGAATCCTCGTACACAAAAATGAAGCTCAGAAAACTAGAATTTGAACAGAATGGTTGTACAGAAGTGTGTTGTCCGAAGCTAGTTGAACCAGAGGTCTATTTATAGCTCCTTGGTCGAACTTATTATCAGGATGATGTGGCAGTTCCCAAGCACCGAACCGGTCCAGGTGCTCCCACGTGGATGATCCTCATCTTCTCCGCATGTAACGACTTCTTCAACAACACACGGATAAGATTTTATCTACTCCTGGGCACCCGTACCAGTCTGGGTGCCTTGACGGGTGTGGACGTTGACCCAAAGTCGATCCCTGTAGCAACGACGCCCCAAATCAAAGTCTAGGCATCCTGGGTGCTCTGTGCGCCCCGGATAGGGACTTTGAAGCCTTTCGCTCCAGTTGCTTAGGTGATGTCAGATATCCGAGATAGGGCTCACCCGAACCCATTTTTTGTCCTTCTCCTTGAGCAGTCTTCCTTCCGTTTCTCGTCCCTCGGACCGCTGCGTGCATCCTTCTCGCTCCACCGGTGTACTCTTCCACAGCATCTCGTCCCTCGGATATGTCGAACCCGTTGACCAGCTTCGCGCGCCTTCCTTCTCATCTGCCGCATCTTCCGCTCGGTTTCTTGTGTTTCTAAACTTCTGCATACTTAGACACAATGTTAAACACAACAAGACCTAACTTAACTTGGTCGATCACATCAAAACTTACTTAGGGTATCAATAATTACGACATAACTTAAAAATATAATTTATAGTTTATATATATTTTTTAAAATACAATGTAATAAAAATATAATGTGAGCTAACAATTTTAAATAAAATTATTTTATATTTTCCAACAAAATAATGTAGTGTATTTAAAAATAAAATGGAGAAGATATATTGTTATTGATTCTTTCATAAGCAAAACAAAGATCATCTATAGCAATGGTAATGATTCCCCAATACTAATCAAATATCATACTTTTATTAATTATATCTATTCTTATTCTCCATTTTAATCAAACTTATTCTTATTCTCACAAAACCACTTAGTGACAGTTATTAACTAACAAGGTGCAATGGTAAATAAATTTGAATAGCGAAAATAATCTTTTACCATCTTAAGAAAGACACTATAAATAAACATTGATTCTCCCTATGTAATTTATAAAAAAAATATTATAAATATCTTCCTTTGATAAAATAGTCAATTTTACTTCAGAGTGTAACAGTACTAGAGCTGTCAGACGGACCAATCCGTGGCGGGGCGGGGCGGGTCGGCCCGTGGCGGGCCGGCCA
>JBAMIE010000022.1:2650555-2661103 GCA_037177295.1 Kaempferia parviflora | reverse complement strand
TTGTGTAGCACAAATTTATTGTTCAAGACGCCACTGCTCAAACTTTGTATTTCGCTTTTCAATGGCTGCCGATACTGCTGTAATTGCTTGGTTCGTAATCACGGTTGTCTCTAATTTTGTGATTGTTGTAGTCTATGATAGCTAGCTAGTGAATTGATTGACCAAATTGTAAACGAATTTTCAGGGGTTCTGGAGAAGATGGGCAATTGGGACTGGCTTTATGGCTTTGTTCTTGCTCGTGTCGGTCCACTGCTGCTAGTGCGGCATGCGTGCACGTGAAGCCAGCACACGAAGCAATCTGAAGACAAAAACATGCCACATTCTCCACAAATTAACAGAAAACTGCTACTGATTCACTCCACTTAATGGGATAAAAAGCTTAAATGTTATTGTGTTAAATCTTAACTAAGTCATCCATGCATAAAGTGACCCAATTCATCCTTAAGTGGCCCCTTCAATGATTATTCTCCAAGGTAAACTGAGTATTAATGATGCACGGTTGGTAAAGTCTACAACAGTTAAGGATCCGTGAAGAATAAAATAATAATCATATAAAAACAATAAAAATCTGGCACAGTTTCTTGGGAATTGCATGCAAAGTTAAGATATTGAAACCTAGAAGCATAAACTAGTCTTAGGTTAATATATATAACAATGATTTTTTTTTTTTTCTTTCTGCTACTATACTCCAAGTGGTACTTTTGTCTATTTATTGCCCATAGCACAAATTTTTATTTAAGATGGCGGAAGTAGATGCAAATATTGCATCAGGATTTAAGTTATATGTCACAACCAGATGGTCAAGGAGAGAACCTTTGTCAGGAATCCAGAAAGCAGCAGCCGGCCCACAGTGCGACTCAAGGTATCAGTAGAAACACTAAACTTGTCAGACTAACACTTAACTGAGTGGTTGGTCAGTGCAGAGTTGTCGTTTACTCCATGAGCTTTGGGATGACTTTCTTCCGAGCTGGTAATCTGGAGAAAATTACTTAGAGATATTAAACATCTTGTGGAGCAGCAACAACAACATTGATCACAAATCTCAGGGTAGTGGGTAGCCTGAAGAAAACCATCTTGAGAGAAATGATGGCGATAAACTTTGTTCTTGCATAACGACAATGGCAAATGAGAGTTTACATGCTACCATGAAATCTGTTATATTTATAAGTTGATACATGACCAGAACATGATGCCTTCATACTAACTGGCCTTCTCTACTGTCTTTTCCTTTCGTTCTTTGATAGTCTTTTTCCAGTTCTGTGCGCCGTCAATGATCTCACCAGTCTTGATAAGATAACGTGCCCTTGTTCCATCCTCGAGGATTTTGTGACCCACTCTGCTTGCCACTTTTTTGTCTTTCGAGTATAGCATCACATTTGAGCTGTGGATTGCTCCTTCAATCTGTTCGGAATGAATACATGCAGCGGGTTAATTTAATCTGATAGGCTCCTATTAATTTAAGAAAATAGAAAGTACCTTCACAATCTGGCCAGGTTCTCCTTGTTCTCTACTCTTTGTGTGCTTTGTCTTCAAGTTCAAGCCTTCTATTATCACAGTGCTGTTATGCCTGAAAATGCGTGTAATTTCTCCAACCTTACCTTTCTCATGGCCTGTGATAAGTTGGACTGTGTCACCTACCTTGACGTGCATCTTGTGCGGCACGGGAAGACTATTCGGTTTACACTCCTTGCGCTCCCAGCGCTTGAGCTGCATCAGAAGGTAAAAAATGCAGAAAGCTACACTGTTACATTGAAAACTTGGAGCAGGAAGATCAACATAAATAGCTCTTCTAAGTTACTGTACAAAAAGAAGGGGTGGGACTATCAACAAACCTTCATCACTATAGTGCATGGTTGATCCACTAATTTGGTCTGCAATTAGATAATACATCCACGTAATGTCAGAAATTGCACCACACAAAGTCAAAGATGGGGAAAACAGCAATGGATATTGATCTATGAATTGTAAGGGGATACGAGAATTTGAACATGCAAGCAATTGCTAAAGTTCCAAATAACATAAAGCGTCTCTGTGTCAACAGTTGGTAGATTTTCATATTCATTGGTGGCAAAACTAAAGATTTTCATATTCATGAACTATGCAACTCAGAGTTAATATTACGAACGACCTATTAGAACATTCATCTGTCTATCCTTATGGCCATCAAGCAATTTGAAGTTAGCATTTTCGTCACATCTGCTAGACTTTTTAGCTTCGATTGACTAGCCTTTTCTGAGGAAAGGTTCATATATTTTAATTAGAACCACATGAATATGAAATCTTAGTGTTTGAATTTGTATATGATATTGTGCTATAATTGTTAGCCAGATTTATTAGGGTGAATTTGGAAGTGAGATTGTCGCCCAAAGATTTAGAAATTAAAGAATTCGAAGTAAAACTAGATTGTGTTTATATATGAACTAAATCTTAGTTAATAACAATAAAAAAGGGAACAACTAAGATGAATGGTCTAAAATTCAAAGGTATTAGATATCGTGAAACTATCACTAAATGACAAGAAATAATTTCAAAAGATATCATTCCTGCAACAAAGTTTGATGGTTAAGATACTCTTTTGAAGACATATAGCAGTAGCGTACCACTTGGACTAAAATGAGAAAAAATTGACTAATCATTCTAAATAGAGAGTCGACTAATAAAAAAAGAACGCATGCAAAAAAACTAAAATTAATAGCTGAGAGAATATTGAAATTAATTGTGCAAGTTACTTGCAGTTATAAATAAAGAAGTGTTGCTATACTCATAGGATGTAGCCAGGAAAAAATGATAAAATGAGAAGAATAACCTAAATTTACTAAGAGTAAGACCTTATAATCAACATGCAACCAACTTCATAAATGGAACAGTTATAGACCAAGTTTCTATGTGCAAATATAGAAAAGATAAAGGAACTATTTGTAATATTCATTTTCACCATAATACATATACAAAGAGGTAAAGGGAGCTACCAAGGGCTCTTGTAACGTAACATGGTATTAGAGTCATGACAATAAATTAATAGATTCTCTTAGTCCTTGCGAAGCTCTCATCCATGATCCATGTGAGATTCTCCTCTTCCAATGCTGATTGCGAGTGAGCATCTCTTCTTTCAACTGAGGGCTCACCATGCATGGCCGACTGTGTTCACCATTCCACGCCTCTGCCCCGTTGCTTGTTTGCATCAACAAACGACGAACCTAACAAAACATAAGGTGCAACACTGTCGTTGTGCCCTACTGATCGTGTGTCAACCTCTCATCAAGCACACAACATGCGCTCAAACTGAGAAGGTCCATTCACAGTGCCCCTTGCTTTCAGAGTTCCGCTTCCAAAGCTCCATCACTGCCCTATGGTGGCATGACCAGGGAGTTGGTCGTGCACTAATCTCAACATGGCTAATTTGAAAATAAATTGGCCTCGATGCAGGCACGAAGTAGTTATTAGAAAATTTCCTCAAATGACAAGTTTCTTGACATGCTAGTTTCAATCATCAATGTCTCTCTACTCGTTCAATGGACCACTTTTGTACAGTCAACAAGTCATTCAAGGTCCTATGTTTGATCTCTTGTGCTGTATCTCGAGAAAAAAAACATTCACAGGTCTTGTTTTTTTCCCGTTTAAATTACAAAGAACAAAATTGTTAATGTAGCCTGCAGTAACTAAGATCAATTGATTTCCTATTATACTAGAACAATAACAATGTCCGCCACAAATTGTATAGCATAAGGGGCAAATGGCCAGAAAGAGAATCTACCAGCAACTAAATTCATCGTCTCAAAGGCAAATCAGATGAATCTTTGAGAGAATACAAGATTTAGAGTTCCAAAGGCACCAATTCATAAAAAGATAACCTTTCCTATTTCCAGACCTTGAAATCGAACTCCACATGCTACATTTTATCTGTGAAATGAGAACCAAATCGTATCCTAAATCTATAATCCCCGCTCAACAAATCCTACCACAATCCTGACCCTAATTCGATAAATAGAATTCTTCTCCTCCATTTTTTTCAAAGAAATCAGGGTTAGTATAGAAGAAACCGCCCAATAACCTCAAAAATGAAGGCATCGAGAAAAGGATGTGCTGGGGAGAAGAGGTAGAACTAACCGGCGCTAATAAAAGTGGGGGAGATAGAGGCTGGCCGAGGAAGGAATTGGAGGAGATGCTAAGGGAAGCGAGCGAGCTCGCGAGCGCCATCGTCATCGCCGTCGTCGTGAAGCGAAGCGCTCACTCTACCGGTCTACCTCTCGACCTCGCTTATGATCACGGATAAAGGATAAAAGAAGCGGCTCGCTCGCACGGTCGCACCGCCCTGAGGCAAAATTTCATATTGCCCCGTGTAACTTTATTTTTATTCGTAACCCCCTACATTTTTAAAATGCGGACAATAAAAAAGGGTGTCGGTGCTCATTTTCGAAAATACAACAAAATAAAGAAAACGTTCTTTTTATTGAAATACTTGAAAAACACTTTTTCTATTTATTATTAAAATAAGTATATTATTTTTTAAAATAATATTACCAAATAATCCTAGAAATGATCGGTTCGACCTTATAAAAATTTTCCACTAGCCATTAGAGTAAATTGGTAGGCCTTGCAGAGGCCCATCAAAGCGGTTAATGTTTTTAGAGTTGTCATCTCAGTGGAGGAAAACCTAGGTAGTGCATCGTAGTTGGGATTCTACCTTTAAGTGCTTGGTTAACCGCTTAAAAGACATCACTGCTAAACCATTGTCTCGGAGGCAAATATATATAGAGAGAGATAATGTCGGCTCAAGGCATAAGCTTATAGAGCCTATGCCTAGGGCCCTAATAAATTTGGGGCTCATAATTTTGTATTTTAATATTTTTTATATTTTTTAACTCCGCCCATGATGATCGGTCATAGTCGATCCAAGCTCGGATAAAAAAGAAGAGTTACATTAGGTTGTCAGCCAGCATTAAAACTATGATAAATATTCAATAAATGGATTCATTAAACTATTGTGATAATGTTAGGTTATTCCTTGGAAGGAATGTGTTGCAGGGTATGACTATAACGTCTTGGCGAGGACCACTACATCTTCAAAACTTAAATGTAGTGCTAAATATGCAAGAGTTTCTATTGTAGGGTCTGACTGTAACGTATCGGAAAGAACCACTACATCTCCATGAGAACTTGAGTGTAATATTAAATAGACAAGAGTTCTCACATCATACGTTGGATAAGAACAAATATGATAGAAAAACTAATAGTATAAGATTTCGAACATATAGAACATAGTAACCCTTGCTAGTAAATCAATGGAGGTAGTAGATATGATGATTATGAGAAGAATTAGTATTTTGTATGTATAAGAGACAAAATGGGTAGGCTAGAGGTAAAGATGATAGAGAACTCGAGTTTTAAATTATAGTACATATAAAAGAGTAAAATAAGAAATTGAGTGGATATTGTTGTAGATAGTTTGTTAAAGAATGAAGTTGTAGAAGTAGTTAGAAAGGAGGATAGAATTATAACTCTTAAGATAATAGTGACAAAAGAACTATGGACATAATTAGCATATATGTACCTCAAGTAGGATTAGATGAAACTACAAAATCAAGATTTTTGGACGACTTAAATGAAGTATTATAAAACATTCCGCCAAATGAAATCATTTTAATAAGAGGTGATATAAATGAGCATGTCAGAATGAAATACGAGGAATATGAGAAGGTACATGGGGTTATGGATTTGGAACAAGAAATGAAGAAGGAAAAACTATATTAGATTTTGCTATAGCATATGACTTTATATTAGGTAATATATTTTTTAATAAAAAAGAATAACACTTAGTCACGTTCAAAAGTGGAAATAATAAATCGCAAATTGATTTTCTTATGGTTAGGAAAAGGGATAAAAAGATTTGTAAAGATTGCAAAGTCATCCTTGGAGAAAACTTAACTACCTAATGTAAGTTAGGAGTGTTGGATATATGCCTCAAGTATAGTATTAATAGAAAGAAAATATATACTACTTCTAGAATTAAGTGTTGAAAGTTAAAGGATGGGAAGCAAAATATATTTAAGGAGAAAGTAGCAATACAATCATTAAATGAAATATACAGTGACTCTAATACAACATAGAATAAGATGGTACTAAAGCTGAAAATAGTAGTTAAGAGTGTACTCAGTGAGTCAAAGGAACATGCACCACTAAGTAAGAAATATTGGTGGTGGAATGAGAAAGTACATAAAAGTGAAGGAAAAACGAACAACTTATAAGGAATTATATATTTGTAAGAATGAAGAAGACTTTAAAAAATATATAATAGCCAAAAAAGAGACTAACAAAGTAGTGAATAAAGTAAATAATGAAACTTTTGAATGATTATATCAAAAATTGAATACAAAAAGAAGGGAAACAAACATTTATAGAATAGTTAAAGTGAGAGAAAGGAAGACAAGAGATCTTAATCAAATAAAATGTATTAAAGATGAATGTAATAGGGTACTAGTAAATGATAGAGAAATAAAAGAACGGTGGAAGAGATATGTTCATCAACTTTTTAATGAATGTTTAGGTTATCAATTTAACTTAGGTAATTTAGTAGGTTAAATGAGTATAGAAATTTAAATTTTTATCGTAGAATTCAAACTTCAAAAATGGAACAAGCTTTAAATGGGATGCACAATGAAAAAACTGTTGGGCCATATGATATTCCGATAGAGGTATGGAAGTGCCTAGGGAAATAAAGTATTGAATGACTTACAAAATTATTTAATATGGTATTGAAAATGGAAAAAAAATGTATGATCAATGGAGGAAAAATACTTTAGTTTCCTTATATAAGAACAAGGGAGACGTATAAAATTGTACAAACTATAGGGGTATTAAACTAATGAGTCATACCATAAAGCTTTAAGTAATAGAAAAGATATTAAGGAAGGAGACCACGGTGATTGAAAATCAATTTAGGTTAATGGTTGGAAGGTCGATAATAGAAGTTATACATCTTCTTAGACAATTAATTAGAAAATATAAGAAGCAAAAATAAGATTTACACATGGTATCCATTGACTTAGAAAAATTGATGATAAAGTCTCGAGAGAAATTATATGGAGAATTTTAGAAAAGAGAGGTGTTAGCGTACATATATTGAACTAATTAAAAATATGTACGCGGATGTAACGATCAAAGTAAAGACTTCAGGCAGAGTAACTAAAATATTTCTAATAAAGATAAGGTTGTATCAGGATCAGCTATAAGTCTCTATCTTTTAACACTAATTATGGATGAGCTCACTATACACATTCAAGACATAGTACCGTAGTACATATTGTTTGCAGATGAAACGCATGAAGGAGTAAATGCTAAACTAGAATCTTGGTAGGAAACACTAGAAGGAAAAGGTTTTAGGCTTAGTACGTATAATAAAGACAAAATATATAGAATTTAAGTTTATCAATGTTAGATGTAATAAGACAATTGTTAAGATAAGAAATGACGAGTCACTATAACAAAAATAGCTTTTCACAGCTTGCTATTAACAACACATATTAAAAGCACGCCGTTAATAGTATTTTTAATGACGTGCATGTTAATGTGCGTTGTTAATAGTATAAACTTGCAAAAAAAATAAATTTACGTCTAGGTATTAACGGCACACATTAAAAGCACATTGTTAATACTATTTAAATAACGACGTTTAATGTAACACTTGCTGTAAATATTTAATAACAATGACGACGTGCAAGAATATATAGGCAGGCTGCAAATACTTTTATTAACGACATGCAAGAATAGACACGCTGCGAATACTTTTATTTAATAACAATGACGACATGCAATAATAGGCACGCTGCGAATGGTATTAGTAAAAATTAAGATTTAAAAAAATAAAAGTAGGTTAAAAATAAAATTTGAGATATTCAATGCATTGAAAGATATTGAAAATGACTGGGGTAAAAAGAAAAAGGGTGAGACTATCAACATTTTAAGGAAAAAGAGGAAGAAGCAAGATAGTTCAAAAGAGGTACAAATACCAGTTCAGAAGTGGAAGAAAAAGTCAATTTTTTTCAATTTACCATATTGGAGTGTAAGTTATTTTACACTCTATTTTATTAGCTTTTACAAATTTGTTAATTTTTGTTCCTAACTTGTTTGAAATATTCCAAACTAACATTATGAAACATGTTGATGTTTACCTTTAGGGCCTCTTGCTATGTCACAACTTAGATGTGATACATGTTGAAAAGAATGTCTGCAAGAATATCATATCCACATTGTTAAACCTGAAGAAAAAAATCTAAAGATGGTGTCAATGCTCGTAAAGATTTGGTACACTTAAAAATTAGACCAGAATTATATCCTCAAGAAAAAGGTGAAAATAATTATCATTTGCCTGCTGCACCGTACACATTGTCTAAAAAAGAAATAGATGTGTTTTGCTCAAGGTTGAAGAAAATAAAGTTACTCGATGGATATAGCTCAAATATTGATAACTGTGTTTCTGTAGAAGAGCGTAAGCTTATTGGGTTGAAATATCATGATTGTCATATTCTAATGCAACAATTGCTATCAGTAGCATTGAGAGAGGTCCACGTAATGCAATATTTCTATTGTGTGCATTTTACAATGAATTATATCAAAGAGTATTAGACGGAAACCATTTAGAACAACTCGAGGAGAATATTGCTGAAATTCTATGCATGTTGGAAAGATATTTTCCACCTGCTTTTCTTTACAATCTCAGTTCACTTGACAATTCATTTAGCAAGAGAGGCTCGCTTGTATGGGCCAGTCCAATTCCGTTGGATGTATCCATTTAAAAGGTAATAAAAAATAATTAATCTTTTTGATAAATTTTATATTATAAAATGAATTAGATTTTTGTCATCAACAATTTTTCATTTAAATTTTTCTTTATGATTTAGATTTATAAAAACACTAAAAGGGTATGTGAAGAACCGGGCAAGACCAGAAGGATGCATAGCTGAGTGTTACCTCGCAGAAGAACAAATGATTTTTTGTAGTGCTTATATAAAAAAGGCTTCTAGTATTGGTGTTTGTTCTAATATGAACGATGATTTTGAAGATGGATTATTAGAAGGTCACCCAATTTCTAAAGGGAAAGAAAAGATTTTAGAAGACCGCCTGTTGTAAGCTGCACATCGATGTGTTGTTCAATACTGCAGAAGTTGAACCTTACTTACAGTGAGTGTAGTTAATTTTATACTACTAGTCTTGATCTACTACTTATCTTGTGTATTCTAACATCTCCCTTTAGTGATTTTAAATAGGATACACATTGACGAGCTTAAACAAACAAATCGTCGTTTCTTAAATAATGAAACATTGTTACAAAAGTAACATATGGAAACATTTGTCGAATGGTTATCAAAATAGGTTCCTGTTAACTCTTCAGGCTGAATTCAATGGCTAGCACTTGGTCCAAGAAAGCACGTTACATCTTATACGGGGTATATTGTAAATGGACAGCGGTTCCATACAATTGATGTTGGAAGGTCGACACAAAATAGTGGTGTTTCAATTGAAGCTGATACTATTTGTCAATCTCATGCTAATGATAATTCACATACAGTAGGAAGATTATCATACTATGGGATTATACGAGATATTATTTTGTTGGATTACTATTCTTTCAAAGTGCCTGTTTTTTGGTGTGATTGGGCCGATCCTGGAACTGGTATCAAAATTGAAGATGGTTTTACATTGGTCAACTTACACCAAGGAATAAAAACTTTTGAAAGTGATCCTTTCATTTTAGCATCACAAGCAAAGCAAGTATTCTATTTTAAGGATAATGATGAAACAAATTGGTATGTGTTGCTGAAAGCGCCGCCTCGGGGTATTCATAACATGAATGTGCTTGAAGAAGATGCTTATACGTCATCAACACCTCTTGATGTGTCCCTACTTGATATTAACATTACCGAGAAAGAACCGTACTCAAGAAATGAGTGTGAGGGAATTGATGTGACTGAAACATAATGGAAATGTTGAACTATGAATTTTATGGTTATTTATTTTCATTGATACATGTTCTTCTCAAGTTACATAACTCTTTATTTAGTGTGTCAAAATATTTGTCTGCTTATTTATTTTCAGTTATGCATCCTATCATATTATATGTTTATTCAGGTCATTACATAATATTCAACATATGAGCAAAAAGGTCAATAAACGTAGCAAAGGATCTGTAAATGAAATTCAGGTGATATTTGTATTTTATTTAAATTCTTGGTTGATTTTACTTCAGGCATTTTAATTAATATCTCTTTTTACTATTTTACAGGAAAATATCTCTAACAATTTAGCAAATGCATCACCAGATTTGCATGGTAAAGAACCAATTGATGAGGAGAAAATAGATAAGAAAAAAGGACGTGGTGAGTCAAAGTTGAAAATGAATAGTGGCCAAGAAAAGTGTAAAGAGTTGGAACGTAATGAGTTTGGACAACCGATCGGAGATAATTCAGTTAAGTATGCTTCTTTCCTAGGTTGTATGATAAAAGAATTTGTGCCATATACATTAGATGGATGGAATGACATAGATGAAGAAGT
>JBAMIE010000022.1:2609731-2620862 GCA_037177295.1 Kaempferia parviflora | reverse complement strand
CAACATGAATTTTCTGTTAAGTAATATGTTGTCGAAGATAGAGGGAAGTTTAGCTGAATTGAAAATTACACAAAAAAAAAAAATAATTTTAACTCATCTGTCGAGATGACCTGAGTAAATAATCTCAGACTGTCGGTCTTAAAAGTTAAGTCGTGGTGTTGGAAAAATGAGCTGCCTTATATGTCTGACTGTCGACTGTAGAGTGCTGAGTCTGAGTGCAGACTGTAGACTATCGAGACCGAGTGAGAGTTCAGACTGTTGAGTCTGAGTGTATACTGTCGAGTCCGAGTGGAGAGTGCAGACTACCGAGTACAAAGTGCAGATTGTCGAGTGCTGAGTGCAAACTGTTGTGCGAATGTCGTAGCCTGCTTTAGACTCAATGTCCTTGAAACAGATTCGTCCCACCTCCGGCTGTGCTTCGAAGTTCTCTCAGGTCGTCTGTTTCCTAGGATACAACAATAGACCGTGATTGCCACCAAGCACTGGTAGATCACGGCAAACTTAAAATGTATCCGAGTGTTATCACAAGTAGTTCAGTCGAGTGGATTCATGATTGAGAGAGAATCAAGGAATGAAGGTGGAGAAATTCTATTACTATTGCTATTCACACACCCTCCTGCCCACAACCTCCTTATATAGGGGTGCTCACCCTTGGCTGTAGTAAATGGCAGAATAAAAGCCATTTAATGTCTTTATTCACTGACCATTTAATGCGGATCTAAATTAAACCTAATTAATTCATTTGTTATACCTTTGAGCAAAAGATTATTCATGTGGCAAATTGTTGGTTCATCCACTGGGCAATTTTTGTCTCAACCAAGTGAGTTCCCCACCAACTGTAGCTGCATCGTCCGCTAAAATTTGTCCCTTTTTAATGCATTTACCTCGTGAAACCTGAGGTTTTTTATGCATACAAGTATTTTTGTTGGAACGTTTGCGGATAACTAATGGAATACTTATAGTAGTGTCTCCGTTACTTGTAGTAGTGTCTCCATTACTTGCAAAAATAATCTTGTGAGAATCAGTATAAATGGTCTTTCCCTCGTGTTCAGCTATAGCGGAAACCCCTCAATCTAGAGCTATTTGACGTTCCAGTCCAGTTCCAACAATGCACCTCTCGGACTGAGAAAGTGAAACTGCTTGGCGTTGCATATTAGAACTCATTAAAGTCCGATTCACATCATTATGATCAATAAAAGGAATGAGAGAAGCTCTAATAGAAAATATTGGAAGGGAAAAATACTTCTAAGATGAATCTGTTCCATGCAATAGTCAGCAACTCTTGGCGGTATCGAGCCGGAACAACCTGTTCTTTTTGAATACTCTGATTCAAGGCCGAAGAATTTCCTTTGCAACCCTATAATATTCATCTCTATTTGGTGATAAATAAACTATCTATGCCTCCTTTTTTAATCTTTCAGATATTCATAAAACGGACTCTTTATGGATCCCCAATGGCCAATCCTCACATGAATGGTTAAAGATCTAATAAGTCTAACATTGATTCCTTTGGACATATCAATTGGACAAATACGTCCATAGTGGCAAGGATGAATATCTCGTATCTGAAAAACTAGCAGTTTTACTTGTCAATCCTCCAAGACCCCAAATAACTCAATTTTCACCCATGAACAATGTGTCAATAGATTAGTTCGATCCAAAACTTGAGATAAAGGATGTAGGCCAAAAAAAAAAACGATTCATAAGTGGTTGTTAATGAAGTTGAAGTTTCCAAATTTTGAGGAGTTGATATCAATTTATGACAAATTGCTCCAGATATAGTTCCTCGAAGTGTGTTTTCTAAACGAACATTCCGATCAAATGATCCACAATAGCCAATACATCTCGTGGTAATAAATATGTATTGTTCTAGGCAAATTTTGTCTTAATGGCCCGACATTCAACACGCGCAAGTCATGCTCACACACGAGTCAACTTGGTTCAGTGCAATTCGGACCCTAGATTTGCATACCCTATGCACTCATGAGAGAGAGCCACTCTCTATGCATATGTTTACAACATCAATGCATATGCCACAATTTAAACCAACAATAAAGACAAAAAACTCTTAATGTCAGACTAAAAACACATGTACAATAATGTCTCTTCTTCTCCACATCTTTATTTCATTCACATCTTCAACATTTTCCAAGACCATCTTTGGCAACAATTCCCTTTAGACTACAAGTTTATCAATTGCCTAATTCCACTAGGCATTCTAGTCAATGTTGCACATCATACCATGTTTAGCTGCATCAAGTTCTTCATGTCGCTCAAATCATCAGGCAACTCAGAAAGCCTACAACAACCTTCAATATCTAATTCATTCAAATCTAGAAGGCAAATTATTGACAACTTCTGAATCCAAAATCTGCAATTTCCTAAGCTTGTGGATTCTTCTTGGAAACTCCTTGAGCATTTCGCAACTAGATAAATTTAGAACACACGAGTTACAGATGTTGTAGATGGATTCAAGCACTGTTTCTATCTTGTTCTCAATGGGGTTTAGGTATCTCAAGCAAAGCAGTGTGCCAACTGCTCTAGGAAGGTCTTGAATCATGATAGCTCTCATATCTAACGTACAGAAAGTTATGAGACTTGAAAAAATACTTTTATATAGAGGATCTATTCTGTAATTAGTCCATAGATGATAACAGATCGGGTTAAAGGGTTCTACACATATAACTCACATTTAATACCCCGAAACCTAATAAATTGAAGTCAAGATCACTTTAACAGGTTTGGTTCATATTCGCATATACAAATTACAATTAAGCCAACCTAAAAGAGATAAAATCCAATGCACTATACTCCAGTGGCATGAATTCAATGTTCCTCTTGTGCCAATAATATGTTAGAGTGTCTTCAACATCTCATAACCGAACATATCTTCACCAAAAACAACCATCAAAACCACTTATAAAAAAACACTCATTAATCATTTCATAGTCATAATAAACATGTTCGTTTATATCAAATATAAAAATAATCATTAAAAATGATGTAATTGAATTCGTAAGTGGCTCCTATACCATTGTTGGATTCTGAAGCATAACTAAACATATTAAACACGTAGTGGAAAAGGAACCCACCAGAAATCCGTGTGATTTCTAGTTACATCGTTGGTTTGGATTGTTACCTCTTAGATGCACAGAACTTTTTGCGAATATGGAGAGTCGAGCTGACCAAGTGTGATCAGTAGGTTTGTGAATCTATGGTTCCACATGAGCACAGTTGCCGCCCATCTTACGAGCACAATTGGAGTCTCTAAAATATATCTAATGCTAGCTATATATATATATATATATATATATATAAGTTGAGATCAAACTCTAACTTTTAGGGGTTAATACGATTTTATCAGATAAGACATGTTGTGACCTACTCAACTCGAAGTCTTATCTACCCACTAATAAAACGTGGGCTTCCTTTGGTTTGGGCTTGTTTGGAATAAATTCAAACAAATATTGGATTAACTATTAATCCAATAAGTTTAAGATCAATTAGCTAGATTGACCTAGTAATCCAATAAGATCTAATTAGATTAACCTATGATTTTTTTTAATATGGGACTTTGATTGTATTTTCAACAATAGGAAGCGTATAGATCCAATTAGATTAACCCGTAACTTTCAAGGTTTTCTTAAAGTTGCAAAGGTCGTCAATCTCTCCGTTAATGGTGCTGGAGCAAATTTCCACTTGTGCCAGGAAGTGACATTGCGGAATCCAGCAGTCAAGTGTTAAATTTTATCAAAAATGCTGATAGTAATTTAAGAGGGATGAACAACTAAATAGATTTGAGGATGAACAAACTTCACTATGGTAAGAAATTGTGTCCATAAGTGTGGATAGGCACATTCTGACTGCACCAATCTCATCAAATAAAGAGATTACTGGCAATGTCCAATTGGATACTTTTCAATTTCACCTTGGACCTGGTGAAGAATCTACTGAAGTATTAAGTATTTGCTGCCAAAGAAGAAGAGTGAATAATTTGTAGATGACAAAGAGGCTGATAGACCAGATGGCATCAGTGATATTGAGGAGAATGTTGAAGGTCAATTAAGATAACATTGTCTGCAAATAAGTGAATTAAGGAGGATATATAATCTTGAGAGTTGATTGAAAATCTTAATAAATTGCTTGTATTTTTTTCTTTCATAGTTTTGGTTATGAATAAATTGGCTGCATTTATGAACTTGTAGGGTTCAGGAATAGAGACACTGAAGATTGGAATCCCCAAGGGAAAGATTTTCATTATAAATCCGAGGGTAAGCATTTTTGTTTGCTTCTTAATGCTTCACGAGGAACATACACAAATTAAATTGCCTGCTTGACTAAAATTTAATTGACAGGGTGAAGTGATAATCAATCATCGTATCGATGTGAAATCTTATACCTCCTTGCATTTGCTTACCCTGGTCAATGACATGTTTCCACAAACTTCGCAGAGGTTGAGCAGGTGTGTGTTTCTAACATGTCAAGAATTCATAATACTGTTCTACCAAAAAAGATGAGCTTAAACACTGTTATACCATCTGCATTTTATTTACTTAAATATAAGACTCCTCAAGGAAAATTAAATGGCTCTTTAGGATATCATTTTCAAGAGATGTCATTCCTCAGGGTGTAATTCCCACACATTAAGAGGTACTCCGCTTGGTAACAATATAATAAAAGAAACCTAGGAACCATATAACTGGCTAATCAAGAAATTCATTAACTTTATTTATATACTTCGTATACAACGAAAACGGTAATAAAACAAGAGACAAAATAATAAAATGAAGACATAAATAAAAATCAAACCAAACTAGGAATTAATAGATCGAGATAAACAACTCTATTATAAGCTGAAACTAACTATAATATCAAAAAGGTACCTGTAAAATTGGAGGCTAAGGAAAGCACATTAAGCATAAATTGCTAAGTGGGTAATCAGAAAAGATGTGCATGGATTTAATTTTGTTTAATAGATGAAGGAAATAGTGTAGATCACAATCTCTTAATACAATTTTAAGTTTTTCTTTACGTTCTCAATTTATATTATCATTATTTTTATAAAATCTAATACTTAATAAGAGAACTAAAGTGCAAAAATTTATGGTCCAACACACTGTGAAACGATACTACTCTTACAATAGTGAGGCAACACATACATTCATATCTAGCTTATGATTGTAATTTTCATGGACTTGAACATTTGTGACATCTCAATTTGGTCCCACCACATTGTAACTTGTGATATAATAAAAAGGTGTTAAAGTTTTAGATGAGTAACTTAGTATTAAACTTGACAAGTTCATGACCTAATTTTCTCATTAAAGAAAAACTACCACAAACTTATTTTCTGCATGCCCAAATCATGTACTGTGCTTGAGGCATGTTCTTCTCCGATCCTCTTGTGTAGGAGGAATTCAACTTTTTAGAAGCTTGAGTAATTTCGAAGGTAGACGGTCTTCTTTTTGATTTGCCCATCAAGCTTTGAAGGTGAATTGTTACAAATTAAAACAACATCGTGCAAAAGGTAACCTGTATATATAGAAATTCTCCTTTGTTTTTTAAATAAAAACAACTAATTTAATTCCTTGCATCCCATCACCTCACCTTTCTACCAAGTTTTGCTTTTAACCAGGGAAAATGTGATCATTCCATTCATGTTTTGTTGGAAAAAACAATATAAATGATGCAGATGCAGCTCACCATGCGAGGAAGGAAGAATAGAATGGTAGACTTGTTTATCGATCGCATAAGCAACACAGACACAGACAGACGCTTCGAACGTCCGAAGCTGTTATTTATAACTACCTATTTGTCACCCTCCACCATTTAAGGCCTCCTTGTATTTGAGGACAAACTGTGCAGAAGCATGAAAACAGGGAGGAGCTCCTCCATTCAATGGAGATACATTTCCACAATATTTCAATAAATAACTTTTTTAATTTATTGTATAGGCATCTATTAGAGTTCAAATGTCATCTCCATGGTTAAATCTTTAAATGAGATTTTTTATAGTCTCTAATGCCACATCAAAAATAAAAAAAAAACATATTATTCTCTTTGCAATAAAAAAATCTCCCAACAACTTTTTTTGTAGGTCTCATATTACCAATCATATACCTTCCTATATTAGGGCATCTATGATGTAAGATTTGTAAGAGGGTTGTAAAGTTAAAAAATCTCAATGAAAAAACTTTAGCTATTGTAGAAGTGAGCTTTTAGGTTTGTAGTTTAAAAGCAGGATTGAAAATTCAAACTTGCACTTTTGTCTTGATATTGGTGTAATATGCATGAAACATACAACTATATGTTATGAATTATATCACAAAAAAGCTCACTTAGAGCTTTAACCATTGGATATGTTTCAAAAAAAAATTATAATGGTAATATGACATATTGGAGCTATAAAAAAAGCTCATTTAGAGCTCTAACTATTGGAGATGCCCTTGTAAATTATAAATCACAATACAATAAATTATTGTCATTAATTACAAGCTCTATCTTCAAGAGAAAAAAAGTAGGTTTGAATTTTCAAACCTGCTCTTAAACTACAAATCTCAAACCTCACTCCTACAATGATTAAACTTTTTTAGTAAGGTTTTTTATTTTTATAAATCTTTCACAAACCTTGCATTGGAAATGTCATAATATCAGTATATTATTAAATATTTAAACAATAAATAGCTTAGTTATCCGTTCTTAGTGCATCTCCAATAGTTAGATCTTTAAATGAGGTTCTTTTTTTCTCTCCCAATGTGCCACATTAAAAAGAAAAAAAACTTATTAGAGTATTTCCAATAGTTAAACCTCTTAATGAGTTTTCTTTTTTGTAGTTTGCAATATGTCACATCATAAGTATAGAAACTTATTGTTCTCTACATAGTAAAAAAAACCTCCAAACAATTTTTTTATATGTCATACATTACAAATCATATTTTTTTTATTTTTTATTTAATATCTCTATATAATTTTCATTTAATATTTTAATTAATTATAAATTTTAATTTAATTTATTATATTTTTTATTTAATAAATTAATTAAATTTATAATTTTTGTTTAATATTTAATTAACTTATGAATTTTAATATAATTATAGTGTATATTTTTTTTCATTTATTGAGTATATTTATTTTAAAAAGAAAAGAATAGAACCTTAATTATTACTAATAATTTATGAAATAAATCATTATAATTAAAATTTTATAAAATAATTTATTTTTTAATTATTCTAAAAAGGTTAATTAATCTTGCACATTAATTATTATCTCAACTTTTAAAAGAAAATAAAATAGATTTGAAAAATCAAACCTGCTATTGAATAAATAACCTCAAGTCTCTCCTCCACAATCATTCAAATGTTTCGTTAATATTTTTTTATTTAACAAATCTTTGACAAACTTCCCATTGGAGATACCCTTAGAGCTCACCAATAGAGGTTTGGGGCCTTAAGCTTTAAAAACTTTCAAATGTTAAATGTATATCATTTGCTCTATTATAGTAAAATTATCACCCTCTAGGCATTGAACAAATTTTGTGTACAAATTCTATGTAATAGATTACTTTTAACAAATAATTTGCTACTGAGATTAATGATCATTGATGCACTTAAAATGAGTGCATTTTGTTTTTTTCATCGATCGAGTTGTTTCATTAAATAATTTAATGAATAATATTTCACATTAAAAAATATTTTAAAAAAATACCGTATTTGAATTTTTACATATAATTTAAATATAAATATGCTTTTTATTATTATTTTTTATGAAAATAACATAAAAGATAGAGCCTATTTGAGAATTTTTTTCTTTTAAAAATAATCATCTTTTTTTCTTAAATTGTCATTTAAAATTCTTATATTTTAAATCTTGATTATTAACATTGTTAATTCAAACTCTAAAATGGAAATTTCCCTGATCTATTTCTTTAATTTCGATTTAGTCCAAGCTTAGACAGCGAGACAATGTGTTTGACACAGCGCCTCAATGAGACCACGATGGCTTGAAAGGCATGACATTAATGGGAATAAAACAGAATTCGACATCCTTTCTTAGTTCAAATCCCTGCTTTACAGCAGCAGCCGCCGCCGCCGCCGCCACCGCCGCCATGGTTATAAGTTCAAACATTGACACATGTTTCGATAGTAAATATAATTGCTTCTTCTCTTTTATCTGCGTTTACTGATTTGTTCATGGTTCTGTTGTGTGATATGAAACCAAAATAAATGTTGCATTCAAATGCATCATTATTCTCTACTTTTCCTAGGTTTTATATCACAAGTTTACAGATATCACGGCAACAGAGATGGAAAGCACTCAAGATAACTAATTAAATATCAAATTCTTTAAACAGAAAAGGTAGTCCAGCTTTGTCTATAAATGTTTGTAAAAAATAATTCTTAAAAAATGTCAGCGGGGATAGCTCAGTTGGGAGAGCGTCAGACTGAAGATCTGAAGGTCGCGTGTTCGATCCACGCTCACCGCAGTTCCAAAAAAATTTTAAAACGTTTTACGGCTTTCTTATTTTTAACGTTTGAGGACAAAAGAGTAATTTCGATCCCTGTCCACGTCGTCACGGTGTTCTTTTGTGGGCAAAAGTTGAGGACAAAGCAGTCATGTACAAAAGTTATGTGTTAAACAAAAATATTAGAAATTTAGGGGGCTCCATGAATATGCTTTCTTAGCGTCGCATCGCATCGCATCCCTGAGTTCACGCGAAACTCGGAAGGAAACGGTGAGGGTTCTTCGGCCATGGCGAGCACAGAGGAGCGAAGGGATCCGTCGCTGCGGGTGGCATCCTCAAGCCCTCTGACCTGCAGAAGCTGAACCTGGATCAGCTCAAATCCGTCAAGGAGCAGTCCGATTCTCGAGGCTAATCTACTCGAAGATAGCCTCAAGAAGATCAACGTCGCCGCTGCCCGCCTCGAAGCAGCTCCCGAGGCCCTCAATGATCTGTGCCAGCGACCTCAAGGTAACATTTTCTATCTACGAGGTTCTCCTATCGACCACCCAGAGATCTCCCATGTTTTTGTTGAGCGAGATCACCTTATCGTTTCTCAGGGAAGAAGATGCTGGTGCCCCTCACGCCAAAACTCTATGTTTCCGGAACGCTCGATGATTCTGAGAAGATCCTTGTCGACGTTGGCACCGGATATTATATCGAGGTTATTCTTGTTCTCCTGCTAATGGATAAGAATTTAAGAGAATCCTTTTTGTTGATAGGTGTGAAAATTTTGGGTGTGATAGGTGCGTTATTGAATCTCTTAAGCCCTTTTAGAAGCCTCTCTCATAATTTTAACTGATCTGTTTTCTGGAAATTTAAATCTTTCATTGGGCTCTCCAGTCCTTTCAGGATCCTAGCAACATCAGTTTTGCCCGATAACTTGGAATACTACAATATTTTAACTGCAGAAGTATCCTTCTTGTGAAGTTTTATTTCTTTTTTATGCCGAGATTTGATCGATAGGATATTTAGGAACCACATGACTTCTCAGAGTTGTTTCTAAAGCACAATTCTTTCACAAGCTAGACAATGCTCCATACTGATCCAAAACTCAAACGATATTTGAAATGAACCTTTGGATTCAATGCTTTCTGAAATATATTAGTAACTTCCTGCCCTGCCAGAGATGTATCACATCAATCTTGTGGGGCTGTGTTATGCTTTAGAAATGTCAATTGTGGAATTAAATATGCTTAAAACTATTTAAATCACCTAGATGTAGTCCATAAGGTCATATAGTGTTCAATAGCAGTATCTCTGTTCATGTTCTGATTGTAGTCTAATTGAGCATGCATCAAAATTGTCTTTGTTTCCTTGTGCAGATGGAGTGTGTTCTACAAAGAGAAGGTCAATTATTGTTCTTTCTTTAAACAAAAGAAAACTGTGTGATGGTAGATGTAAGCAACAATTACTAGACCACTTAAACCCATGAAGAACATATTTTCCAATGTATTCTTTTGTTCTTGTTGTTTCTGTTCTTCCTTAGAAAATGGGTCCTGAAAGTTAACCATGCCAACTTTCCTCTATAATTATTGCTGGGAATCTTATGCTAATCCCATGTCAATATTTGATAGCTAGTTATTTTCTCTTGAAATCATGTCTCATCCAATTGTTTCCTGACATTTGTTTTCCCATTCCTCGACCAAAAGAATATTTGATGGTCCCTTTTTACACTTGCCATTATTTATATTTTTGCATCATCCTCAGGGTTGTGTTTGGCACATTCTTATTTACAATCTATTGTCAAGGGTGGGTGATATAATCAGCAATTCAACCAATGATAATTCTATTTCTCTTGAGGATTTAGTAGCCCTGCTGCACAAAGATTTGTGATGGCTATTTGCGATTACCTCTTCAATGGTTGTTCAATCAACCATTTAAGAATGATTCGATCATCATGGTAAATTGAAAACCATATTCCAAAAGTGACGATGAACTCCATGATAAACTAAGCTTGATATCTAGCACCTCTATAAAATGTATTGTCCTGTATTTTCAGAAGTCGAATGCTTATCCGGATTTAGTCATCTTCCTTTTGGTCACTATCCGTATCTATTTTTAATGAGCTTTATTTCCCCGTACTCAGTTGCTTTTCAGAAAAACTCTTCTATGTATTGTTGTAGCTACTTGGTTTTCCTTATCAAAAGATTATTGTGCCTGGAAACTTGTTAAAATCAAACCATGATGGGCTCAATGGTATTTTCTTTTATTCGAGCTCAAATCTGCTGGAAAACCTATTTACGTTGATGTCACTAAATCCCTCATGTTTTGTTCATTAACTGGCATAAGCTTGAAATACAACTATATATTGAAGCTATCTGGTTGCTGTAAGTTATATAATGGACTTGCTACATTGTCATGCATATTGTAGGTCATTTTGCCAAGCGTATTACTCTGTCATTGTTTATCGTAGTGACCGAGCAATGGGCATTCCTTACTATGCAGATGGCTGCCAAGAAGAACAGCGTAGCGGACGAAGCCGGTCTGCTACTGCAAGCAAAAATGAAGCAGGCATCGACAAGTCCGTAAACTTTAGGATTTAAGACCAACACCAACCTTAACCCTATGTTTGGGAGGAGGTGAGTGAAGGGTAAGTAAAGGGAAGGTAATATTTACCCTTGTTTGGGAAGG
>JBAMIE010000022.1:2495642-2507912 GCA_037177295.1 Kaempferia parviflora | reverse complement strand
TTAGGGATGCATTAAGTATTTATGAAAGTATGCTCATATGTTTAGGGATGCATTAAGTATTTATGAAAGTATGCTCACATGTTTAAAGATAATGTAAGGTTTTAATAAGTTGTGTGCTCACATGTTCATGATTTGATAAGTTCCATATTTTATGAAACTAGTATGTATGTAAATGTAAACAAGTAACGTCGTCCCGAGCGTAGATAAGGGCGGGCGTTATAGCGAGCGTATATTCAATGCTTCAATCAAGTGGTAATGGACATCCTGTCATCCACCTTAGAAATATTAATGAGCATCTTTACTCATATCCTAGTGCAAGGGGATTTTTTTCGAGCCCTCAAAAGGAACCCCGTGAAGGACTTCGACATTTTATTGGGAAAAGCAGCCAAATACATCAATACAGAAGAAGTAGAGGTTGCTTCAGGGAAGGAAGCAAATCCCTTTGCCCCGGCTAATCAGAAGCCGCCATAGGCCCCAGTACATCCCAGAGATTTGGGACATAACCAGCTACCCATCCTAGTGGCTCAGAGGCACAACGTGTGGTGACCGTTTGGGATAACCCTGGTCAGGCCGCTTGGTGAACCGAACGGTATTGTACGTGCCACCAATCTCCCACTCACAACATGGTGGACTGCCAACATCCCACCCCAGATACTCGCTGAGTAGTTGAAATGAGCCTATCGCCACCCATAATCGCGCCTCAACTCCTGAGGTAACAAGTTAATATTCCCAGGACCTCAGGTTGCCCAGGCAACCCACCTCTTACAACAAATAACCACTCCCTCAAAGTCCTAGAGCTTAAAGCTGATCTGTGGCCCTATAGCTTTTTTTGGCTACAGTCGACTGTGTATATCTCTAGTCGGCGACCATCGGCCTTTAGGGCCCTACATCAAGAGGAAGTCAAACTAGGACTTTAGGTCAAGATTCAATTGAACCATTTAGCTAGTTTTGGATTTTTGTACCAATCTTGGGATCTATGAATAATATATTTTTGAATATATTTTTCCCAAGTAGACACGAGTAAAATGGACTTCTCTACAAAATTTTGTAATTTTTAGAGGTCTGTGGAATTTCTGATGTATTTTTGAAATTGAGTTCAGAATATAGTTTGGGGTTAAAATTGTGTGTCAGTCGACTGATAACTATACCAGTTTGAAACTATTTTTCAGCATTAGAAAATGACCAAAAGGATGGTGAACATGTATGTAATATTATGAGTGATTAATACATATTAATTATGGTCATTAGAGGTCAAAGAGTCCAATAATTAGGATATTGTTGGAGCTCTTTTTAATATTAGGCGAAGCGGGAGAAGTTTAGGTTTAAGTGGAAAACCTAAATACCATTGCAAGAAATCCTACCTCAATAGGGAGTTTAGGTGAAGGGGGAGCCTAAGATTATGTTCCATAACTTATGGATGTGTAGATTGCATGTTTAGATTATTGCATTATTGCTTCCCTAACTTAAACAGGTTGCCAAACATTAAAAATGATGAGATTATTGGAGCAATCTAGGTATCCTAATTTTTGATATTTGGATAAATATTTAAATAAGATTTATTGTTGTATTTGATATGCATTATGAGTGTACAGGATACAGGTATAACAAGGAAAAGTCCAAGAGTGAGTCTTGGCGGTGAAAATCCAAGGAGGAGCCTTAGCAGTGTAAGTCCAGGGAGGAGTCTTGGCGGTGTAAGCCAAAGTGTGACTTGGCAAAGAATGAAGTCCCAAAGCGTGGCTCTTGGAAAGGTTAAAGTCCCAGAGGAGAGGAGCCTTTTGGCAATAGAAGACCTAACAATAAAGGACCGAGGTCGAAGAAACCTCTTGAAGGCAAAGTGTGAAGGATGGGGAGCATCCGAGGGACCCAAGGCCGAGGGAAGATGGATAGAAGGCTAGGTCTAGTTGTGTGGGTGAGGACGAGTGTAATGAGAGAAATATACTTGGAGTAAAACCCCATGTGAGGGTTTAACCAGTCGACTAGAGCATGTCTTAGTCAACTGTGCAGTCGACTGGATGCAAATAGAAGGTTCTATTCACTCAGCCCATGAAGGGCAGTCGATTGGGGAGCGAACAGAAGGTTCCATTCGCCCAGTCCATGAAGAGTAGTTGACTGAACAGTCGACTGGTGTGTGGAGTAGTCGACTGGCCAGTCTACCGGTAATGAGCCGTTGGAGTGTAATAGTCATATTTCCATAAAGGCCAGTCGACTGGTAAGTGGACCAGTCGACTGGTGGCGAGAAACTGTTTGATGTTTTGACTCAAGCTCTATATAAGAGAGCTCGAGATTCTTTAGCAAGATTGATAAAAATTAATGGTGGTTAACTCTAATTAGAGTTTCCAAGCTCAATAACATTCCAAGGGTATCCGAGAGGTCTCAAAAAAGTTGTTGAGAGGTTCCTCCACCGAGAAGGAGAGTTTGAGCTAGCCGAAGTTCCGGGGATGGATCCACCGAATGATCACAGGGATCGTCCACCTTACGGACACGCTGTGGAATAGGAGTAAGTTATCTCTGAACCATGTAAACAAACGTGTTAGAGGTTTGTTTGTTTAGTTCATTGTCTTTAGGATTAGCTTTCATATTGTTAGGTTGTTTTTGTATTTCCACTGTACTAACAAGTGTAGGAAGCGAACGTGGGTGACCGACGTATTCACCCCCCCCCAGCTAATGTCAAATGTCTCAACATCCACCAATAGACCCCGCAACTCTAAATGGCCGCAGGGTAGAGGAGAGTCATCGACCTCTTGATGAGAAGGTACATTATAGGAAGAGGAGAATCAATAGGATGGGCCAGGTTGATCGGATACCCCCGGGTGAGAGGACATAGCAGCAGGTGTGTGTAGTGAGTGAGAGCAGTAGGAGGGAGCTGATACGACATACAAACTACCTAGGGAGAACCCTTCTTTTGGAATTTACTTAAGAGCTGAATCCTTGAGGGGGCTAGGACGGTGTCTCTTACACCGAACCTTCAGTTGAGGTACCGTCTCGGCAGCAAGGACTTCCTCGGGCTCAGGAAGAAGATGTGCACCTGGGTCACTCGGTTCACTGCTGAAGCCTTCTTTAGAGGGGCCTTGATTTCTTGAGCACTCCCTACGAAAGGGATGATCAGCCCAGTTTCTTGTCCAACTCCCTCAGAAGGGTTGGTTGGCTCAATTTTTGGTTCGAACCAGTCAGCTCATGTCCTTGAGTGGTTTCTTGAGGAAATATGAGGAGATGACCTTCTCGTTCGGCGAATATGGCCTGACCTTCTTTCTTTTACGCCTCTTTCTTCAGGCGCGTGGACTCGTTGCCATGAGCTCGTAGCATAGCCCTCACTGCACAAAATACAAAGGAACTCAGTTAGTGATAAAGTAAGAAACTTAGTTACCTATTATTACAAAAAGATTAAGGAAGCATGGGCCGAGTTGGGTTCAAGCTAGACCAGTGGAGGAGTCCCTCCTCTAATAGCTGTGGAATGTTAAACATCACACCAGACAGCTTCTTTGAAGCTGAAAAGAACTCTGATGTGTGGTGATGATCTCCTACTTCTTGAGAGGAGGGAAGATCTGAATGCCAATCAGTAGGCCAAGGTACTAGAGTAGGCACTTCAACAAAGAAGAAATGAGATTTTCATCCCTTATTCGAAGAAGGCATTCTGTGGAGAAAAGTCGTCCGAGGGTGAGACTGAAACATGAACACCCCAAGCTCTGATCTTTTGAAGCTATAAAAGTGGTGAAAGATTTGGAGAGATAGCGGGATATCATATTGTTGGTGCAATTTTCACTAATGATCAAACTCAGGTTTTGATGAATGACAAGTGGATTAAGTTAGACGTTGTGTGACCTAACCTTTTTAACAAGAATGCAGGTTTGACTAACTTGTTCAAAGTCTGGATGTATGATTTCGGCAGAAGATCGGGATGTTCGATTCCTGATAGGTTGAAAACTGGATATACGATTTCGATAGAATAAGGTCGGGATGTGCGATTCTCGATGGATAAAAGTTTGGATGTGCGATTCCGGTGAGAGGTCAGGATGTTCGATTCCTAAAGGGTAAAAGTCCGGATGTGCAATTCTAGCAAGTAAGTGAGGTAAGTCACTAGAGGAGAGTGATTTAGTGAGGACGCGTTCCCATTGGAGGAAATATCAAGCGTTAGTCCAGCTTAGGTCCATTTTAGAAACCTAAGCTGAGTACCTTGACTAGATCTTGGTCCTGAAGGGACAGGATCTAATTAATGTATATTATAATTGTGCTAACTTAGTTGTATAGGTTAAACACTTTTTGTCTAGACTAATATGTGTTGCAGGTGTCAAGGCACCTCCGGAGCTGTTAGAGGCGCCTCCGAGCACTTGGTAGCAATCCTCCCTACGCAGGCACTCAAGGCGCTTTCACAGGGTTGAAGACACTTTTTAGGCGTGGAAGGCGCCTTCAAATGGATAATTGCCGCAGATGACGCACGTTCTCAACTCCGCAGTAGCGGGGATAAGAGGCTAACGTGGAGGCACCTTGGAAGAGACTGAATGTGCCTTCAGAGGCCTTTATAAGCCATGTTCTATCAGCAACATACACATAACTTATTATATGAGCTCCACAACTTCCTCGGTGCTACGAACTTGCGCTACTACTACTGTACTGCTGCTGCGGACATCCGACAGCTACTGACAACCAGAAACCAACTCCCGAGTCTTCCATATCTCTACTTTCTGAGATTTCTATTGGTGTCTCTATGTATGTTTTAAAATTTATTTTTGAAAAATATAAATAGTAAGTATAATAATAATTTCCTAAATTATTACAACACACATACACAAGACCACACTTGCGTAGACATAACTATAGAATAAAATTCATTTAGGAATTATACTTTCTGGATGACGTTTAATAGGGATGACATCAACTTACAAACCTCACGAGGCTTGCCTTTATTTGTATCCATGCCAAGATATCTTTAAGATGACTTCACAAAGTCACAATCTTCGTCTCTGATTCAGTACTAACCAAAGGGAGAAGACGAAGGATTCGAGAGATAATCCACAACTCATCGACGAGGGCAACCCAGTGGCACCTGTTATTACCCCAAGTTAGTTTTGATATAATCAACCAAGTTAAGATAGGTCATATTGTATTTTAATGCCTTGTGTCTAAGTGTGCAAGAACTTAGGAATATAAGAAGTTGAGCGGAAGACGTAGTGGACGAGAATGATCCGGGGGATGAGAAGCTTCGGAAGAGTACACCAGTGGAGTGAAAGGATTGGCACGACGGTCTGAGAGACAAGATGCCGGAGCAAAAGCCTGCTGGAGGAGAAGATCAGAATTATGTTCGGGTGAGCTCAACTCCGAAAGACCAGAGACTCACCCACGTGAAAGAGTCAACTCTGAAGTTGACTTCTAGAGCTGGAAGGCACTTTTAAGGGGTTGGAAGACACCTTCATCACTACCACATGGAAGACGACTTCCGTTGCTTACAAGGCAAAGTTACACGAACAATTAGAAATATAGTTAAACTAGAAAAAGAAAATGCAAAGTTATCAGTGGCCTAGCCTACCCACTACTATTCCGGCAGTAAGGTTTTTCGGCGGGTTTGAGCTGATTGGGGAGTTTCTTCATGAATTCATTGTTGGAAGTAACAGATCCGGTGAGTTCCTATGGAAGCAATTGAGTATTGAGTCTGGAATGTTGAGTTAATTGGAGTTTAATGGTGGATTTGGGTTTTATATTGTGATAGCACTGTGCTGGATATTGGATTTTGGCCATGATCTGTTTGGGGGCAGCGGATTCAACCTCTTCCAGTGGAGAGCATCACCGGCAGCGAGTCTTTTATGGAGCATCCAAATTTTAGGATCCGAGTTGGATGTGATCCCACAGACTTGAAGACGTGTAGAACGATCTACAAATAAAGGCGGGTACTTCTTCCTTGACCTCTTTTAGATATTTATCTTAGTACATGGTTATTCGATGAGCAGAATTTGATTTACCTTAAATCCATGTTATTTGCTATCCTGCTTGGTACTTTCTACTTGACCTTAGAGATGTCATTTTATATATATACAGTCTCATCTTTGGAAAACTATACTCTGTAGAGTATTCATATATATGGTATAACCTATAGGAGATACCCTGTTGATTGATTACATGGTGTTGAATATTCATATGTATAGATTACACTATAAGAGATATGATGTTGATTGATTATATGTGTAGTGTACATGTATATGGTGAACACTATAGGAGTTAGGTTGATTGACTGCCTACACATTGTTGCGTAAACTTTAGGATGAGTTGTATGATGGATATCACATTGTACCTTATGGGTTGATGGTAAACACTTGTTGGGTCTATGCATAAATACATAGATACATGAAGTTGATGGATCATGTTTCAAGTTATGTTCCTATTACTGGTGCACACGTGTTTAGGGTTTAATAGAAGAATCTGGTTGATTATATAAAATATATTATGTGTGCGCCCATACCTTGGTGTATCTATTGAGAGTATAAATCGATTGTACTCATATCGTATTTGTACACGGGTTTGGTGTATATTGATAGAGGTATCTGGTTGATTGAACATATGTTGTTACAAAACTATTTGTGTTATGATTACGTCATTTATGATCATATATCGATTGGGTTGCTGCGCTGATCATGTACTAGATGTATATATATGATTGGGTTATCGTGTTGACCTTGTACTGATTGTACTTATGTCGATTGGATTGTTGCGTTGATCATGTATTGGATGTACACTTATTGATTGGGTTATCGTATTGATCTTGTACTGTTGTACCTGTGTTGATTGGGTTGTTGTATCGGGGATGACTGTGTTTGTATCATGATTATTCATATTATGTTCATCATCTCACTATGTATGATGGGGACCATTGCTCCGTCATGTATGAGCTAGTCGTCAGTCATTTCTGGCTGACCATTCGACCAATCCTAGGGAGGGAGTGGAGTGATGGAGTGGAGCCTGTCCTGTCGTTCCACCCGGTCACTCAGGGGTAGTGATATCCGGCGTCGTGAGCAATCAGGGACCCTAACTTGAAATGACAATTTTTAGTCCTAATAAGGTTCAAGCTTAAAATGTGAGACACTAGTGTGATTGTTACTCTAGAACTTGCTTTGATTCTTTCCAAGCTATTTGAATAGAATTTAAATCGTTATTATGAAGTTGAACTTCTCTTTGCTACCCCTCTACACATTTTGGACTATCTTAATATTTATCATCACATTTTCTTTTGATTATCTTTTTACTCATCATGTTTATACCTCTTATTTGGATATGGATACTTTAATTGATATGTGATGTTTATTTGACTGAGACGGCCCAATTCTAAGTATGAGGGAGGGAACTATGTGTTTGAAGACGATTGAGTAATTCTTTGGCTGATTTCTTTGTTATTTGTTGCTGAATTTGTGGAGTTTTGAATGTAGTACAGCTAGCTGTGATATTTTTGCAATTACAATGAATTTCAGCAAGTTTATTCCTTGGAGGACAATCAAATTACCTGATGGACAGATTGTGTAAACTGATCAAGGATTTCCACATCAGTTGGAGTAAATGCAAATGGAGAGACAAGCAATCTTTGTGTGGAAAATTTTGGAATTATGCAACATGATGCGTGCCAACTTCGTATCAAGGCACTAGAGTAAATATCAAAGCAATTAAGAAACTAAGTGAGGACCTTGTGTCTTGGATAACAAATGGTTTTTAGTGGTGAGATTTATGAATTGTCACTGCATTTTGGAATCTGAAATTGGTATTGTAAGATGATGAAATGCAAGGCAAGCTGTGAGATCTGATAGCTGAAACTGGTCGGCACATTTCTCATTGCTAAGTGCTGGAATTTGAAATCAAATTGCAAGAATTTAGAGTATGTATCAAGCTGAAGATTGATTTCTGAATCTGAAATGGAGTTGCTGATCTTTGAAGCTGCTGGAAGCTATTGATGGAGATTATTGGCATATCATTGGCAAGCTAAACAAGGGAATCAAAATTTTCAGAAAATGGTACAGAATAGCTGGAGATGCAGTAGTAAATTCTAGTAATACTGCAACAAACAACTGAAAACTTAAAATTTAGTCCTTGTTGACCTATTTTTGAATGTTATCCTTGATAAGTTGAAGACCACAAGATTGAAACTCATAATCACAGTTTTTGAAATTTCCAATTTCGGATGGCAGGTTTCAGAACAGTGTTTAATAGAGCAAGAATTGAGTTAGATTTGAATTTGTCAAACCTGGGAAATCTAATGCAATGGTATCAATTTTATTTGGGTGTGATAACAAGTCATTAACAGATCATGTTAAAATGATAGCATAGAATTTGTAATGCTGAGATTGGACAACAATGAGAGAAGGAGAAGTGGGTTATGTGCTAAGGTTGTATCAGAATTTGATGTCAACTCGCAATTCATAGAAAAACTCAAGTAGAGCCCTAATAGTTGTAGAAACAGATGGTTTACTGGACTTTCCATGTATCCACGGATTTTTAAATTTGAAATGGCATTGTGCAAACATGAAGAAGTATAGCTTCATATCTGAATTCCTTTTGCATAGTTTGAATTGATTTCTGAACTTGTGAATAGAATTGATGCTGGAACTTAAACATATTTTCGAGTAGATGAAGAATAGGTGAAGCTGATGGAGACTTCAAGGTAGTGATGAATTTTTTTTAAGGGTTGGCACAAATTAAGTTGGCTGAAAGGTGAAGAGTAGACTGCAGAATATGATTGCTGGAACTTGGCAGTGCAGACAAGTTGTATCAAAAAGGATATCAAGAATCAGGATCAGCTCTTAGTTCAATGTGAAGATCAATTTAATCTCTAGAAATGACAGTAACATATGGTATTCTTATTCTTATATGACTCTTTAAGCTCTGAATTCGAAAGGGAAAAGGCTTAGAATTATTGAATGGTGAAGCTGGAAAACTGAAAACTGTTTATTCAAGCTGGAATTCTAGATGTGCCAAAGGAGTATCAAAATTTCAATGTAGCTTCTAGTTTTGTGAGGAAACTGGATGAAGCCTTTGTTGTTGCAAAATTAAATGCTTAATGCATCTTTAAATTAGCACAGCAAGATCAAGAAGCTGTGGGATTGGATTGCTGAAACTCTGAGGTTTGTGCTGGCTGCAAGATCTAAAATCTAAGGTACAAATTTGATGAATTGAAGTTTGGTGATGCTGTAAATTTGATGAAGAGTAGTACTTAATTCGTGAAGCATTTAATAAGCTTTGAAAGAGAGTTATGGCATGTAGCTGAAGTTGTGTGGTTAAACAGGAAGAAACAGAAGTAAATCTATTTCTGAAAATCTGTAAATCAGCATGCATAGAATCTGTTTGAGAGCAAACTTGTAAATCAGAGAATGAAGATGAGAGCTATAGAATTCAAGTTAGAAATAGTGAACTCACGAACTGAATAGAGTATAACTTAGAAATGTTGAAACCCTGTACCAAGAGTTATATGCCACAGTGAAATCAACAAGTCATCGGAATCAACGTTTGTGTATCAAGTTCGTACCAAAGTCTTAGGCAACCCTCAATTCATGCATGAATTTTAAGTGAAACTATGCTTTATTTGATAACAAATGGTGTTTACATCTCTCCAAGGATTGTGGGTTCGGAAATGGACAATTTGAAATCTGCAATTTTTCAGCAAGCTCTGAAATCTAAAATGTTGGAATTGAATTGCTTAGGATTAAGAGTGTTGAACTCAAAATGCACATGAACTGATTTAATGTGTTGAATGACTGAAATTGGAAATGAAGCTGCTGTGATTTGTGTAGGAACAATAGCAGTATTGGACACAAACTGGAATTCTGTGATGTGGCTACAGAAATTCAAATGGAAGTCATGTAGTTTGAGTGTTTATGATGTGCTAACTGAATGGTTGATTGAATACACATGAAGTTAAGCAAAATTATTGTGAATTCATGAAAGGGAAGTGGGAATTTACAGAATTGACAATGTATCAATTTCAATTGCCTTTTTGAACCAAAATCAACTGTTATCCAAGATTCCTACATCTTAGTGTGTTTGAGTTAAATTTTATTAGAGTTAAGCTATGGAAATCTACGAATACATGTGGAAACTTTGGCATGAATCTGTGGTACTAAATTCAATGAAACAGGAACTGAAAATTGGAATTAAATTCTAAGTTCTGAACTGTAATGGATGGAATTTGAAACTGAAGTAGATTTGGACGCAATGCTTGGCTGAAATCTGATCAATGGATTTGATTATTAAGTGGAAATGTGATTGCTGATTTTTATTGAAGTTGAAGTTGATAAAGTTGAATTGTTGAATCTAATTTATCTGCACAAACCAAACTGTTTTGGTGCAGGACTTGTTGAATTTATTTGTCTGAGATGGAATAGAGGGCATGGTCAAATGACAACTCAGTGAAAGCTTCTATTTAGAACTTGTATTGCTTAATCACTGATGGATAGAATTTAGCTACGAAGTGCAAGATTAAACAACAAACTCCATTCGAAAACTTAGAGCCAAGTTTGTGCTAAGTTTGTGCCAAAATTCTAAGAGTAGCATTGAGTGACCAAGGAAATCAAATGGAATACTTAGCTACATGTCAACTAATGGTGTCATGATCTTTATGAAGGCAATAGAGCTACGCATTCACTCACATATCCTTTAATGCTATCCATATTTTCCACTGTTGCTTACTTCATGGTTTTCTTGTGCTAACTGGAATTGAAACTCTGCCTTCCTTTGCTTCATATCATTTCAATTCTCATGTTAACCTTCATAATAATGCATTTATATCTATGATTGTGGTGAAGGATAGAAGATGAGCAAGCTTATGGTAGTATATGAAACATTAGTTGTTTGAGAGCTCTCTACTATTAAATGTATATGAGATTAGCTTGAGAGCCACCAAAATTACCTTGTGAGGATTTAGTTATGGATATCATTTCAAGTTTATTCATGACGAATTGAATTCATTGAGATGTTGACTAATGTGATAATTGAGTCCATGAATGCATAGGTTTTAGAGTTTGACAATCATAGGTAACTTGCTTCTATTATTTTGTAAGTATGGTTAAGAACGTTCATTGGGTGTCATTTTAATTGCTTCTTTTATTTCATTTACTTGCACGGGCCATTCAAGGATAAGTGTGGGGGATTTGATGAATCATTTATTTATCATAGGACTTGGTTGATTTTTGGTTCATTATTGAGTTAATTTGCTTAGATATTGCTACACTTGACCATATTCGCAATTTTAGAATTTATTGGGCTTAATGCTAATTTTGCCTTGTATTTCATGATTAATCATTCATTATTTGGATGTGGCCTTGTAGGATGAAGGATTCAAGTCAAGTCAACCGAACCAAGTCAAGATTGGGTTTATTTCATCAATTTGAGGAGAATTAGACCCAAACCAACTTGACACGACCTCAAATAAATTCAATGGATTCAACCGGAGCTCAACCACTTCCACCAAAAACCTAGTTTCAGCTGAACCGGACCCAAATTGCAGCTGAACCGGACTGATTTTAAAATAAACCCAGTTTAATGAACCGAGTATAAAACATTCACTTCTCGCAGATGAACAGTGACCGCACATTGTTCATCCGCGACGCCAGTATTTCCACTCTCGCAGCGCACGTGTCCCAGCTCCATCTTCAGATCCGATTTTGTTCCTCTTCATCGGCGACGAGTTCTTCTTCACTTAGCAACCTTATTCTGTCGGCGATGACCTGTACGTTGAAACCCCCATGATCGACTGCGATGCGTTGTTGGTGAGGAGTTTCTCTGATCAGCGCATTGTTTTCCCGCCGGCAAAGCTTCGGAGGCATTCCTCCACGGCTCAAGAACATCCAGAGACAAGGTTCAGCAATAACACAGCTTTACAGAAGGATTAATGAGGCGTTCCTCAACTCTCAGTAAAATTTCATCAGTGTGAAAATAGAGTTCTCAGATTTTTGACGTTGAAGCATTCTTCAGCTTATGCGATGATGTTGACATTGTGTTGGTGCTCAAGAAGTCGTCTCTGATGTAGTTTCTAAGCGTTCTTGGGATCAATTCACGTGTGACGGCATGAAAAAGAGGATTCGGACTTGATTTGTGGATAGAGTTATTTAGTTGCATTTTAATTCTGTTTTTCTTGTTTAGCAGTAGTTAAATTCTGTTTAAAGCCTTATTTTCGAATCTTGTTTGTTCAATTCAGTTCATAGATAGTGTTTTGTTCAATCTTGCAATGTCATTTCCATTAGTGTAGTTCTTTTGAGCAATTTAATTTGAATGAGTTTTAGTTAAGCATAGTTAGGTTTTAATTCT
>JBAMIE010000022.1:2406431-2423876 GCA_037177295.1 Kaempferia parviflora | reverse complement strand
GAATTAATTGTTCATTTTTCCGCAAATTTTTCCATGATAAATTCATGTATGTTATATGTGTAAGACAAGTAAGTAACATCGCCCGAGTAGCAGATAAGGGCGGGCGTTACACGTTTAAACGAGCTGTTTTCGAGCCGAGCTTGAGCTATTCGTGAACCCTTAAATTTCATTACGAACCAAACTCGAGCTTAAGAATTAAAACTCAAATCAAACTCGAGCCAAGCTCGAGCTTAGAGAAAAGATAATCGAGCCGAACTCGAGCCTCATACCGTTCGGCTCAGTTCGGCTCGATTACACCCCTATCTAGGTTGTTTATGAAAAAAAAATGATGTAATGGATAATTTTTCTCGTACTGTTAATTTTTATGTTGTAATGATGACATACATATGATTTTTATTTTGTAGAAATTCTGTTGAGTGATAAACCTGAGCACACAATTTATATTTTATAGGTACAAAAGGTCAAAAATTAGGTATACCTCCTCTAAAATTAAGGATAATTTATACTAAAATCTAGTATTTTTTGAAATATTTTTAAGAGACATTATTGGTTATAATGGTATATAATGGTCAATGATGACACCATTAATTAGGTACGAAATATCGGTAAAATAGGTACGTAGTATGGTACATAATGGTTAATTTCTATCAAAATAAGCACTATCTACAATTGGACTATGGAAACTTGTTAGAGGCATGTGACAAAATATAGGTACAAAAAGTCTAAAATCAGGTATACTTCCCTCTAAATCCAGCACAATGTTTACTAAATTTAGTATAATTCCTATTAAAATGAGCATTATCTACAATAGAACTATCAAAACTTTCCTTAAAATCTAAGTCTAAAATCAGGTATACTTCCCTTTAAATTCAGCACAATGTTTACTAAATATAGTATAATTTCTATTAAAATGAGCATTATCTACAATAGAACTATCAAAACTTCTCTCGAAATCCAAGTCTAAATTCAAGTATACTTCCCTCTAAATCCAACACAATGTTTGCTAGATCTAGTATAATTTCTATCAAAATGATTTTTGTCTACAATATGACTATGCAAACTTGTTTGAGGCATGTAACAAAACATAGGTACAACAAGTTTAAAATCATGTTTACTTCCCTCTAAATTCAGAATAATGCTTACTAAATCTTGTATAATTTTTATTAAAATGTGTACTATCTATAATAGAACTATCAAAATGAGCACTATCTACAATGTTTACTAAATCTAGTATAATTTTTATGAAAATAAGTATTATTTACAATAGGACTATCTACAATAGGTGAATATTTTGCATGTGAATATGTGATCACAAGATGATACATAATCACTTGGACAATATTTCATAAACAGAAAAGTAAATTATATGGGATATTCACATTATGTGATATACACTCATAACTAAATTCTAGAAAACGTTATTGTTTGTAAGTTGTTTTGACCATATGACCTTATGTACATATTTAATCATATAATATGGATTTAACTTATTTCTTGTAGAAATTCATATATAAATCCACTTTATTAGTATAAGGTATATATAAATCCATAAAATATCAAATTAATGTATAAATGTAGTATAAGGTATATAATCTACTATATTAGGTACAATTTAACCAAAATAAAGTATATATGTATACAATTTCTGTACAATTTGTAAAGTATTGGTTATAATTAGATATAATATAGGCATTAATTAGGATGTTGTGGAACCTACTACTTTGCATTTTGTGTGGTTAATAACATCGCTAGGGATGATTATTTCCATTGGTAGGGCAAAAATTATATTAACATAATTATGGACGATCCAATATGAGAGTTAATATTGTCTACATACTTGATCATATAATGTAGATTAGGGTTAATGACACTATTGCTCCACTTTATTATGTATCCAAAATTAAGTATAATTGTATGTTAATTTGGTATAATTAAATGTCCAAATTTATATGTCATTGATCATATAAATGCAGTTTAATTATGTATAAAAATTATAAAAGGAGGTATAATTCCACCTTAATTTAGTACAATTTAAACTAAATTAAGTATATTTTCTATCCAATTGAGCACTATCTACAATAGGTTGATCAATCATTAATATGTACAAATTAGATATAGTAAATTAGGTACAAATTATCCTAAATAAAGTATAAATCTAGTTTAAATTGAGTATAAATATAGTTTAATTGAGTATAATTATATAAGATTTGAGTATCTAAGTACAAAGCCCCCTCATCTGAAATATGTTCCTACCACGTTGTTAAAATAAAATTCTTAACAGTTGTTGTGCACGTGATCCTCACTAGCGTGGGTAAAAAATTTTAAAAGCCGAAGTGGAGGCGGTAAAACCCTACCAAACCCTAATCTCTCATCTCCCACCCAACTCCCTCAAATCGATCCTCTCTCTCCCAACTCCCTCTCAGAAACTTCGATCTATATCCTAAAATCGACGACGACGACAATAGAGGCAGCGACAACAAAATAGGCGACGATGACAAGAGAGATTTGAGTGCTAAAATGGTGAGCCCTAAGATTTTATTTCAACATACTATTTTAGAAGGGATTTATGGTTGAAATGTTTGTTTATTATAAATATAAAGAAAAATGTATGTTGTTTTTGTTGGAAGGAACCCCGGTGTTTATGACAGTTGGGAAAATAGTCATGCTCAAGTTAACAAATATAGCGGCACATTGCACAAATTGTATCTGAGTAAAGAGGAAGTATTAATAGCTTTTAATTCATACAATGAGAGACAACGTACTTTATTCACCCCTACTTCCAAAGGAGGTTTGAGCTCAACTTCGGCGTCAACTTCAACTGCCTCTTCATGTTCTAGTAAAAAAAAGAAGCAAACTGAAGAGCTATCAAAATTAATCAATATTCAACTAGAGTTAGCTAATGAGTACTGTAAAAATGCATCTAAGATTGTTGACATGTATGAATAGTTAATAACCAAATTGAATTCTCTAAATGTTAGTGATTAATTAATAGACTTGTTTAAGTTAGATAAAGTATATCTTAGTAAAAACAAATGGATGAATGTACCCGCAACTGTTTTCTGCATGAACTTATTTCTTGTTCCTTTCTTGCTTGTGGGAGCTGAATATGACCATCTCATTTGCTTATGGATATTTTTTCATACTTAGTAAGCTCATTTAAAATTCATTATCCAAAAAAATTCAGGCACAATTGAATCCAATTTAGGTATATATGTACACGATGTCAGTACAATTTGTAAACTATCGGATACATTTGGAAGAAGGTTAGACACTCTTGTGACACCCCCACTAAAAAAATTATTTGATTCAGTATATACCACAAATTCAAGTTGATTGAGGAATTGTGCATTATATACCACATATTCTTGGATGTTTATTGAGGGAATATCATTACATATCAAATATCCAATTTGTCAATACCAAATATGCCTACGGCACTATATTTCAATTAATTAGTCATTATCATTATATACCTAACTTCTCAATTTTTATACTCATCCTTGCACATCATATACCCAATTTATCAATATTTTTACTCAAGTTTCTGCCAAAATTGGACATGGTCATTCATAATCCCATCACTTGAACCAAAGTATATAAAATGACACATATCAAATATCAAAACACAAACATCTTAGCCTATCGTAGCATTTCTTCTCTGTGTTATGAATATCATGCATCGCTTTGCCTTTCCACATTTTGTGGTAGTCTAACTCTACCCCATAATCTCTTTGCATATCTTTCTGGATTATATAAGGGCAATAAGAGGGCTCTCCTCTTAATTTATCTTTCACCACATTAGCAATCCAAGTTGCATCGGCTTTAGGATGCCCTCTACTACATAGATTGTTTTCACCACATGTAAGTCGCATGTTGCATTTTCAAATCCTAAATATACTATCTACTTTATATTTTGAAGCATAAATTCTCCATCCACAATTCCTTTCACTACAAATATCAATTACCTTCTCGAGGTCATTTTTTCTATTCGAAAAATGAACGTCTTGTAGCAACAACATAGTTTTTAACACATCTTCTAAAGTTAGTAGCATCCTTGAAATTTTGCCCTTCGCCATGGATGTAGTTAATCTAAGCATCTATAGTATTCGACAACGGGGTATGTTCGATCTCCTTATTACTCTTTGACTGTGTATGTTCCTCCTCAACCCTTACCAGTTTGGTACGATTAATAGTGTCAAGTTAACTATGTCATATGCACTTGTACTAGATGTATTATATAATATTATCAAAACTACAATATGAAGAGGAATGTAATATATGTAACCTCCTAAAATTTAAGCAATCGTCGACATGTTCGTTTCTGCTCTCTACCCTCAAATCGATCATACTCAGCTTCATACACATATGAAAATGTATCATATTGAACACATCATCATCATCATTCAAAGTCATATACATTTTATGTTGCAGAGCTAGGTATTGCATAATCATAGATTGGGGAGTAATCTCCGCATATTTTTTTTTGCCAAGACTTGCATATATATCCATTAAATTACAACCATTGAAAATTAAAACCACAAACAAATGGTTCTTGCACTTACAATTACCAAAAAATGTAAGGTTGAAGGCCCACTTCCAGAATCTATTTTAACCTAATCCACAAAAATATAGCATTCAATTCAATCATATAAAAACTGAAGATCAAAGCTTCATTTATATACAATTCAATTATTTTTTTCCAGAGATTTCCTAATGATTTAAGAATTTTTCTATTCAAGAAAAATTTTGCAATCAATTTGTCTTTAAATAATATAAATCCAACTAGAAAACTAAACTCCAAATCTTATCTTGTTCACAAATCCAGTTTTATTCAATCTCACAAATTTTGAGAATCATACTGCTTAAATTAGGTATAATACTCTGTTTATTGATAATCACTACAAAATATCCACATATATCATTCTTTCCTTGAATTGAAGAAGATGCAATACAAACTCATTCATAAATTTACAATTCTAAAACAGAAATCAAATATTATTCAACGTCAACCTCACAAAATTGAAAACACTCATAAACTAAAACACACATGACCATTTTTTGCACAAGAATAACAAATTTGTTGAAATCTATGGTAGAAATTTATAACTTACCGATGATTCTTGGGTTGAAGGTGAAAGTTGGGTTCTGCTGGTTCCCCGATTTCTGCCTTCAACGTCGATGGATATGCTTTAGGGTCGAAGTAAGGGGAGATCAGGTCGTCGCCGATGGTTTAGAGGGGAAGTCGGGGACTGCGTCAATTATGGCTTGGATCCGCGGAGGCTGCAGTTGGGAGAGAAACAAGCAATATTTGAGGGTTTTAATTTAATATGAGGGCAAGTTGGCAATTTAGTATGGGTTATGGAGTTGAAACAGACAAATCAGTTTGCTCAGGTATCGGGAAGAAAAAAAGTCTGACATATAGACTGAATGTAAATGTTTAGGTTTGCATGGGAATTTTAGAGTAATTTTCCCTTAAAATAAATAAATAAGTCTGAATTATTAAAAAAAATTAAATAATTAAACAAGTTTAAATTGAGAGCTCGATAATATCTAAATAAACTAAGTTCAAGCTAAACTTGAATTAAAAATTTGATAACATCTAAATGAACTAATGCCAAGCCAAATTAATTCCAAATTTAAGTTCATCAAAAATAAACTAAGCTAAGTTTGGACAATTATTTTAAAAGTTTAACTTATTTTAGGTTTAACTTAACTTGACTTAATTATTTTATTAAATAGATTTAAACTCTCAAAAACTTAGTTCAGACTTGACTTGTTTGCCATCCCATTGATATTTCTTTGGTTCACTTATCAAATAATTTGAAGTACAATTTATACCCACTCAACCACAACATTGTCAAAATTCTTAAAAAGTTTACTAGTATTTTACCAATACACTTATGGGACTATAGAAATTATATTTATGGTTATTGTATATTGTTGCTGGTATAACAACTATAATATTTTTTTTTGGGTGGTGCAGTAATTAAGATATGAGAAGTTGTCACATAAGGTTTTGAGGTCGAAACTCAACATGTCCGAGCATATACCTTTTCCATACTGTAACCATTTGGACTAATGGCTAGTAGCTACCCGTGATTTACCTCCTCCATGTTAGTCTAGGTACGAATTAGCAAAGACAGTGAAACGAACAAATCATCTTTTACCACATGGTATAACAACTATAATTATAAAATAGAGATAAAAAAATATATAATGAAGACACTCTTCTAACGATAATATAAATAAAAAATATTTTCCCCTTATTTTTAATCAATAAATATTTTATTATTTTTATAAAATAATTAAAAAAATTTATTCGTGCCGAGAAATTAATACATTCAAAATTTAAAATTAAAATAATCTTTTGTTTAATTTATTTTTAAGCTTGCAGTTGACACGTGCGATGCACGTGTTCAAGCTGCATTCGATGCCGCCTTAGGCAGGAGCCGGTAAAGCAAAATTCACCCGCCAGCCTATAGTCGAGTTAATTATTGAGCCAGGTCAAAGTTTGGTAATAAATTGAGAAAATTCTCTCATCATGTTTAGCTTCGATTTTTTAATTTATTTTTCTCAATAACGTGGGTAAGTCACGGGAGCCATCAAGATGACGGACTACAAAGGTAAATCTAAATTCAAAAGAGCGCGGTAGATCTGTAATTTTTTTTTAATAATTGAATAAGCGTCATTCTAATGATTTAATCTTAAAATTATCTTTTAACCCCGCACTGATGTAAAAGCTACAAAAGTAACCTCTATCAGCTGATATAGGATTTTGGTCTATTTTTTTTTTTTTACTCAGGAGATGGTACATAATTGGTTGTAATTTCTTCTTAAGTCTATCTTCATAGTCAGGTTATAATTTGAGTTAGATAGGTGGCCGGAGATTATCGGAGATGGATAGGTGGTTGGGCTGCCAAGTGACGAGTGAGGGGTCCTCCACACGGTCTCCGACCGTCTGTCCCGATCTAAACTACAACCTATGGAGAAGGTAATCTCAAAGAGAGTCCATATGCAATTACGATCAAATCGTGACCACGATTCGATCGCAAGTTATATATGGACCATCTCTTAATCCAAAAGAAATAGACCAGAATTCTCTCTCCTACCCGGTGAGATTTAGATTTAGGATATTTAAATATTATTATATCAAAATAATTTTTATAAAATTATTCTGATAAAATTTAAATAATTTTAATTAAATTAATAAATAATATTTAAGGATAATAATGTTTGATATACTAAATCTTAAACTACACTGACACGTTATTTAGTTTTTTCACGTGGTAGGATTTTTAATTGACAATTAGGGGTAGGATTTTTAAAAATTTGAGGGTGAACTGTAAAATTGGCCGACCGATCTGCTGCCACCAGAGATTCAAAAGAACTCATCGAGATCTCCCCGAGCGATCGATCTTGAGCGCGGTGATATGGCGACGGATCGAGAGAAGGAGAGGGAGGCGGAGCTCGAGAGTGCAATGTACACCAACTGCCTTCTTCTAGGCCTCGAACCCGCGGTTATCGGAGGCGGCAACGGCGGCGGAGGCTCCCGGGTCGGTCGCTTCCGTCACTCCAACCCTAGGCTGGGGGAACAGCTCCTATACTTTATGCTCTCCGCACTTCGCGGCCCCGTTCAGTCCGCCAAGGCAATCGGACTGTTTTTGCCTCCTTCGTGGTTCTTCATCGCCGACCAATTTGCTTCCCTTTTTGCTGATCTTGGACTTCCTTATGTGTCAGGATTTCGATAAGGTTTGGCCGATCTTCGATTCCACTCAGTCCCGTGAATTTCGAAAGGTTGGTATTTCTTAGTTTTTGTTTCCAGATCCTTTAGGGTGCTCATCCTACTGATTCTGCCCATGATTTTGCTTTTGTGTGTTGAAGATAGTGCAAGGGATAATAAGCGAGTTAGAATCGCAAGGAGCTCTGCCTCGAAGTAGTTCTAGGGTCTCGTCTCTTGCAACATGTTGCGGACCGAGGTCAGTGTTTCCCTGCTTATGCAAAGTTTTGGCTACAAGAAAGAATTGGGCTTCAATTGGTCCATGGTAACGTACTTCATTGTATCTGAAGTTCTGCTGGAATGTATCGATTCCGCAGAACCACTTTTACACTGGATTTAACATGTAAAGGGTATAGTCAATCTCCATCTATGATGCAATAATATATTTCTTTGAAATCTACAATTAGGATGTAAATTCATGCAAGTTGAACTGCCTCATGGGGCTTAGAATTAATAGGTTTAATTCGATAGTGGAATGACCAAAATATATCAATATTTGTTTACCAAGAGCATAGTCTCTTGCATATTACTCAAAAAAAAAAAAAAAAAAACAGACTTAATATGGTGCTAGGCTTCAGAAACAAGCTCATTAAACTCAAATGATATTTCTAGTAATAAAAACAACTAAATAAGAGTGACAGACTAATATCTGAGCAGTATCTCAGCCCATGGATATATTACTGACACAATGTAATGCTCAAGCAGCAAGTCTATTTTCTTCATGTAGGTAATAATAAAGTGCATTCCAAAAGCATGGTTCCGGTATCATTCAATGCTTTGGTTTTCATAGATAGAGAAGGATATTCTTTACCTTTTTTTTTGTTTCAGTTGAAAGCTGCATCATTATGCGAGTTACACCTTTGAAGAAATTGAAGTGATAAGTTTTTTACTGCCAACAAGCTAAAGGATTGTCATCTTTTCTTTATTTTGCAATGAGGGGAAATTGAAGAAACTCAAACATATTATATGCTATAGGGCCTAATGCTTGGAATTTGGATGTTTCATTTTCCAAGTTGGTGCAGATTACATAACCTTTGCAATCTTTTCAAATCTAGTGCAGATTTGTTGAGCTTTTATGGCAACTATCTGTGCATGCTTTACGAGAGGTTCACAAGAGAACATTTACGGCTGATGTGGCTTCTGACCCTTTACCAGCTTCACTGACTGATGCTTCATATCTGAATGCCGCTGCACTACTTCCTGTGACCAAGGTTGAGCAACCTGACTTATCCTTCTTCTGAATTTCTGGTTTAGTGAGTTTACTTTGTTTTCCAGAACTGGAACAGCATACACCCCTACTCTTATTTGGTAGTTATTTACCGCTGCCTATTTCGTTGTTACCTGCCCTTCTTTTTATTTGAGCCATTGTTTTAGATGTCTTATCATTATGAATTCATTGTCCCACTCAGTAGTGCTTAAAGCTAGAGGAAAACAACTGCAGCAACAAGCATAAGTCACAGATAGAGAGTCTGCGATAATTGTCCTTTATTTTCTAGAAAAGGCATCTGGAAGTTGGAACTCAAAATATCAATGTATAATTGTACACTGCCACTGAAACAAATTTTTTAATGGTTGCCATATTTAATTCTTCATTATTGATTCTTCATTTTGTTTTTCTTGAAACTCTCCTTTAATTGGTTTACATTCTAATATTTTCAGTAGTCTTGTAAGCTTCAAATCTTATATACTCTATACATAAATGCTGTTTCATTCTTTTCCCATAATCAATTTTGCCTTCATCTACGTAATTCTCCATACTTGCCATTTGAATAGTGATTCTTCATTATTATAATGAGAAAGTTACGATGAACAGACAAGATCAACATCATCATGAAGTTACCATGAGAAATATGAGTTTTAAATTCCATGGAATATATGACAATAAAAAAAGGAAATATAAAATAATTAATAGGATAAGCATTGAAATGAAGTAAAAGTTCTAGTATCTTTTGTGGCTATCATATGCTAGGGAGATTACACCAATGCACAAATGTTGCCTCTTAACTTCTTTTTTCTTACTTTTCTCTGATGGATCATCTAACTCAATTATAGTAGTTGTTATGCAATTTTGACTCATGCTAGTATTATGATTTTAAAAATGATTTAGATCTTCTCTAGTGACACTGACAGAATAGTGTAATTCCAAGTCTGGCGATATTCTTGATGGTAGATATGATCTGTTTGTGCAGGGTTCCCTTCTTTTATCAATTCAGCAAGTAGTTCATTAACTAATTCTTCAAGACCTTCTACCTAGTCCAATTTAGTACTTGCGGATTTATGCTCATTCTCCGTATTGGAGCATTTGATTTCCTCACACTTAACGCCTATATCTCTCAAATGGTGGCATTATTTTTCCTCATCATTTACCAATAAAGGATTATTGACAAGTATGCTGATTAAAATCAAAGTTATTTGATAAACAATAAAACACTGAATATAAGAATTTTAATGGGCTAAGGTATTTCAAAATTTTGACGTAAGGTATGGTGATTTTTTTTGTTTTATCTGAGAAATTAATTAAAGACTAAAGATAGACTAGTCAACATTTGTTTTCTCTAAGAAATCAATTAAATGTTAAGATAGAGTTGTCAACAAAATTAAGAAAAAGTCATTTTCATAAGTGATTGTGATTATACTGGGTTGATATGAGTGATTCTACTTCTGAAATTGCATGCGATTGGATCTCAATCAACCGGACATAATTTGTAATCTGTAAACCTTGGCCACATATTCTTATCTCATATAATTTCTATTTGCAACAGTTTTTTTACTAGATATGGTGCAACAGATCTCTTTTTTCAATTGTTCAACAAAGGGTTGACCATTTAAAGAAATCCTAAGTCACTTCTAAGGCTTAGTTCACTTAAATATCATGCCATTCATGTTAAATGGGTCACATCTGTGATCTTTCCAATTGTGACTTTCAACTACTCTTGTTCCCTTTTCAAAATGGTGAATCCATGAGACAATGACACGATGGATCGTCAATTGATGGGGACGAGGATAAGCATATGTTCCAACAAACGTGTCTGATGGTGTTCACATGCGAGAGGATCTATGTTGCTTGTCAATGGGGGAAGGTGGAGTTGTAAATGGAGTCATCAATGGAGGCGACCTTGAGCAGAGAAAAAGACTCCACTAGAGTCCTATTGACCTTGACCTGCTCAGTGTTTAGGCTAGTTAGCAAATAAGACCTTGGGGAGGTTAATATAGGTGGCTTAATGGGTAGGGGATTGTGGAGGATATTGGACCCACCTATCTAGGTTTGCTCATGAGGATTTGACCAAAGACAGTTGGGAGATAGTGGGCCATGGTCTTCTGCTGACAATTCGGTGGGTGAAGATTACGTGTCGAATTGACTAGTTGAGTTTGGTATTGAAAACACTACTACTGAAATTTGATGTTGATTTTTTTTTTGTGATGATGATCAGGAAGGGCTATGGTATCTTAGAAGAAAGATGTTCAACTTCTACAGATTTGTGTTGAAAATACTTATCTTCAATTAGTTTATACTGTTAATGTTCTATTTGGATAAGCAGGCTAGGATAGCTCTTGAAAGGAGGAAATTCCTTGAAAATGCCAATATTTCTGTTCATAGGCAAGCTGCATGGTCTGACTTAGCTCATGAGATGACTGCTGAATTTCGAAGTCTATGTGCTGAGGAGGTATACAATACTTTCTATTGGATTCTCTAATTGTTCATTTTTATGAACTAAGCTATTTATTGCTTATTTTTTGTTTATTTTTCTTTTACTAGTAATATTACCAATATTTTTTTTCAATGTGTCAATTCTATAAATAGGCCTACTTGCAACAAGAGTTAGAAAAGCTTCAAGATATGAGAAATAAAGCCAAGTTGGAAGGGGAGTTGTGGGATGATAGAATCTCCAGCTCTAGTCAGACCCCTCATTTGGTCTCCAAGGCTACCCGACTTTGGGAATCATTGTTAGCTCGGCAGAGTAATATTTTAGTTATTATTGATCATTTAGTGTTTTTTATTTGCTTTCACTTCCTATATTTAATGTCTTAGTTTGCGTTGGTTTACTCTGTTTAAATCGATCTTGTAGAACTGTCCTTCATAGATTATCTAGAATGTAGTCATTTAATTGCTAAATCTTATGGTTAATAGAAGATCAAATTTATTGTTATTTTGTATTTGCATTTTTGAAACTATGGAACTATGTTATTATTGTATGACACTACAAGTTCTAATTGCCACAAATCTAGTAATGATTGACTATGTCATTGAGATTATTTATTATCTGAATTTCATTGCCATAAATCTTTTAAAGCAGCAGAAGATATCTTGTATGGCTTGTCCCTTAGTGTATATGAATGTTCTATTAGACAGGAGCAAAGAACGATTATGAATTTGCTTTGTGACACAACCCAGGATTGCTTTCCTAGTGGGCAATTGTTCGACAAGTGTAGAGAAGGAAAAAAAACAAGGGAATTTTTATTTTTTATAAACAACATATCCAAGCTTCTTATATAAACATTTAAAATAGTTCCAATTGAATCAATACTACCACAAAATATAGCAAGTTTAATTAAAAAGTATATTTGCAAATATTTCGCAAGTTGCAGGAGTTATAGCTCTCAGGATTGACAGAAATTATGAACGTAATTAGCATATATGCACCTCAAGTAGGATTAGATGAATATATCAAATAAGGTTATGAGATGACCTAGATGAAGTATTATAAAATATTCCATCAAATGAAATAATTTTAATAGGAGACGATCTAAATGTGTATGTCGGAGTGAAAAATAAGCAATATGAAAGGGTGCATGGGGTTATGGGGTTCGGAATAAGAAATGCTGAAGGAAAACTATATTGGATTTTGCGATAGCATATGACCTTATACTAGTTAATACGTTTTTTAAGGAAAGAGAACACTTGGTCACGTTTAAAAAAAATGTGAATAATAAATAGCAAATTGACTTTCTTATAGTTAGGGAGAGAGATAGAAATATTTGTATAAATTGTAAGGTCATGGGAAAGTTTAACTACCCAACATAGATTAGTAGTATTAGATATACGCTTCAATCGTAGTATCAATAGAAGTAAATATACATAACTCCTAGAATTAAGTGGTGGAAGTTACACAATGAGAAGCAAAACATATTTAAGGAGAATGTAGGAGTTCAAATATTAGGTGAAATATACGGTGATTTTAATACGACATGAGATAAGATGATATTAAAGTTGAAAATAATAGCCAAGAGTGTACTTGATGAGTCAAAAGGGCATGCACCACCAAGCAAGGAATCTTGGTTGTGGAATGCGAAAGTACAGGAGAAAGTGAAGGAAAAACAAACAACCTGTAAGGAATTATATATTTGTAAGAATGGAAAAACTTAAAAAAAATATACAATAACCATGAAAGAAACTAAGAACGAAATGAAAGAAGCAAAGAATAAACCTTTTGAATGGTTATGTTAAAATTAGATACAAAGAAAGGGAAGGAGACATTTATATAATAACTAAAGTGGGAGAGAGAAGAAGGCAAGAGATCTTATCCAAATAAAATATATTGAAGATGCATGCAATCAGGTACTAGTAAATGATAGAGAAATAAAAAGAGTGACGGAAAATAAATTTTTATCAATTTTTTAATGAGGGTTTAGGTGACCAACTTAACTTAGGTAATTTAAGTAGGTCAAATGAGTATGAAAATTAAATTTTTTTTTGGTAGAATTCAAACTTCAGAAGTAAAATGAGTTTTAAATGAAATGCAAAATGGAAAAGCCGTTAAACCAAATGATATTCCGATAGAGGTATGGTAGTGCCTAGAAAAATAAGATGTTGAATGACATACAAAATTATTTAACATCATATTGAAAATGAAAATGCTTGATTGGGTAAGTACTCTAGTTCCTTTATATAAAAACAAGAGGGAGACATACAAAATTGTGCAAATTATATGAGTATTAAACTAATGAGTCCTACTATGAAATTTTGGGAAAGAGTAAAAGAAAAAAAGATTAAGGAAGGAGACCGAAAATCAATTTGAGTTCATGCCTGGAAGGTCGACAATAGAAGCTATAGGGCAATTAATTGAGGAGCAAAAGCAAGATCTACACATTTCGTTGACTTAGAAAAAACTTATGATAGAGTCTTAAGAGAAATTATACGGAGAATTCTAGAAAATTGATGTATTAGTGTAGTGTATATTGAACTAATTAAGGATATGCATGAGCATGTATGTAATGCCAGAGTGAATTTCAGACAGTCCAATAAAAGGGGATCAACTCTAATTCCCTATCTTTTTACATTAATAGTGGATGAATTCACTGAATACATTCAAGATATAGTATCGTGGCGCATGTTGTTTGTAGATGATATTGTTTTAGTAGATGAGACGTGAAGGAGTAAATGCGACATTAGAATCTTGGCGTTAAACACTAGAAGTGAAAGGTTTTAGGCTTAATAGAGTAAAGATGGATTATATAGAATTAAGTTTAGCAATATTAGATGTAATGAGACAATTGTTAAGTATTTGAGATCATTTTTGCAAAATGATAGAAGGATTGAGAGAGATGTCTTACTTCAAATACAAGCAGGATAGTTGAAATAAAGGAGAGCGTTGGGTGTTTTATGTGATTGTAAAGTACCTCTAAAACTTAAGGGAAGTTCTACAAAACGACGATTAGACCTGCTATGTTATATGACATTGAATGTTGGGTTATGTCTCGAGCACATGAGTAGAAGATGAGAGTTGCAAAGAAGAGGATATTAAGGTAGATGCGTGGACATATAAGGATAGACAAAATAAAAAAATTGAGAGCATTAGAGAGAAAATCAGAGTTGTATCTATTGAGAGAACTCCGAGAGACACTACGGATATATACTTAGACGCCAATAAATGCTCCAGTTAGGTGATGTGAAACTATGCAAATTTGCACTTCAAACAAGGAAGAGGAAAATCAAAAAAGACTTGGTTAGCAATAATAAAATAAGATAAAATTTATTTAAGTATAGATGATGATATAGTAAGAGATAGAACCCAATGGGGTAGAAGGATCTATGTATCCGATCCCACCTAGTGGGGATAAGGTTTGATTGTTGTTGTAGTATTTGCAAATATTTTGGATTTGTAAACCAGTTTTATGCGACATGGTTATTTTGTGTTGTATTATTATTCCCAACCAGGTAGAATTCAATCTTGTCATGTGAGTTTAGAGAAATCATAATGATATCTCGGGGCAATGAGCATTCATATAAAGTGTGTCACGGAAGGAAATCATGGTAAAGCAAGTTATTGCATTTGCTGATGAATCTCAAAGAAATGTTTAAGTGCCAAATTAGTTATGCTAATAGACTAAGCAAAATTGAGCTACCATGTGGAGAAATTACTATTTGCTTTCAAATATATCTATATTCTAGATTGGTGCAGATGTTATTATATAGGGGAGTGCTCTTTATATTATCTATCCTATTCTACTGATCTTGTCAGTATATTAAATTCGTTTGTTTGGGTGTATCTGTTTCTTTTTTTGCAAGAGATCCAAATTGTAGGTTGTAACACAAATAGTGTAATAATATGCTTTCAGATTTGGTGAATGTTTGGTTAGATTTAGTTGCTATTAGGGGTATAATCGAATCGAGCTGAACAGTAAGACACTCGAGTTTGGTTCGTTTTACCTAAGATTGGCTCGAGTTTGATTCAAGCTTTAATTGTTAAGCTCGAGCTTGGTTTATAATGAAATTAAATAGTTCGTGAACGGCTTGAGCTCGGTTCGAAAATGACTCGTTTAAAAATTAAATGAGCTTAGTTGTTTATATATATATAGATTATTTAGCCTGCACAACGTGCGTGTGTGACATGCATGGGCGACTGCATACGAGAGGCGCCTTCCATGCGCTTGAAGGCGCCTTCCATGCGCTTGAAGGCGCCTCCCATGCAGACAGTCACCATGCACGTTGCGCACGCGCGTTGTGCAAGCTAAGAATTTTGTGTATACACACACACACACACACAAATCTTAGCCTGCTCGACACCTTGTACGCGACCCTGCACGACAATCACTGTAGCGGTGCCACATCATCATATTTTATGCTTTTTCTACAATGGAGATTGCCAGAGACATTTCGTTTCACCCCGTTGAATTTGACAAATCTAAATTTCCCTCCCTCTCGCTCTTATCCCGCCGTCGTCTTTTGTCACACTCGCTCCTTTGTTCGCAGTCGTTTGCCGCCTTGGAGAGCACACGTTCTTGCTTACTCTGCATAGATTCTATCTTTCTCGCTGCTTCATCCACTGTTTCAGTTTTCGTTCCTTCTTTCGCCAATCAGTAGCTTCCGTCGCTCTCCCCATTGTCGATCGTAAGCCTTTCCACTCCACTCCCATGTTTGGTTTTCTGCTCTGTTCAATATTTGTTCAAATGGTACCTTGACTAGGGAAAAACCTTGTGAAATTTAGGGTTTTAGGTCATGGCAGGCCAAGTGCAAAGAGGTTAAGCCCTAGCTGGCTGCTGCTAGTGCGTTTAGTAGCAACTGGCACATAGCTGCCACAACTTGTTGCAACTTCTATGATAGTTATTTGCCACAACGGTGTTGCAGCTACTTGGACAGCTAGCTGCCACAATGGTGTTGCAGCTACTTGGACAACTAACTGCCACACCGTTGTAAAAGTTAGCAGACGAAGTTGCTGCAACAACGTTGTGACAGCTAAGTCTCCAAGTAGCTGCAACATGCTGTGACAACTAAGTGGCCAAGTAGCTGCGACAACGTTGTTTCTAAGTCTCCAAGTAGCTGCGACAACGTTGTGGCAACTAAGTCTCCAAGTAGTTGCGACAACATCGTGGTAGCTAAGTGTCCAAGTAGCTAAGTCTTCAAGTAGCTGCCACAATGCTGGTGCAGCTACTTGGAGACTTAGCTACTACAATGTTAGTGCAGCTACTTGGAGACTTAGCTACCACAACGGTATTGCAGCTACTTAGGTATACTTAGGTACCACAACATGAAAGGGAAATTTTATTGTTAAATTACCTGTTGCCCTTATGTTTCCTGCCTAAGTAATAATTCAAACATAGTGGGGGTCACATCAAATAATATTGTAATGACATTGTAATGTAGCATATTACGGTTGCAAAATAACATTGTAATGAACTCAAATAATTATCACTAAGATATGATGTATTTGTTGAACATAATTAAATGGTGAGCCAGAGATCTGCTGCTTCCCGTGCATATTGTAAGAAAATAAATTGGAAAAGTAGTTACCCTCAGTTCATGGAGTTTATATCATCAGTAGAACTAAACGACTAGCGGATGTGGTTGATTAATGCAAGCCCATTTCGTTGGGTTTTTGCCATTCCTGAAATAGCAACTATCCGAAACCTTATACAAACTATGTTTGATAATTGGGACGTGGAAGGCAAATGTTTAATCTTTCATAATAAGCAGATTAGCTTCAGAAGGCAAGATATTGTACTGATTCTAGGACTCCCAGACCAAGGCGTCCAAGTTAATTTGCAGCAGACTGAAGCCGACACCCCACTCTTTCTTCAACACTTCAGTAATGTGGAGTGTTCAAAGTCGGAACCAGAGAAAAAGATGACCAACCTCAGCAAACAACCTTCAACTACTGAATCTGATACTTTGTTTTGCCAACTTTTAATATTGTATTTCTTTATTTGTGTATTATTTACTACTACTAGCA
>JBAMIE010000022.1:2359912-2373600 GCA_037177295.1 Kaempferia parviflora | reverse complement strand
ACACAATTTACACATATCATCATACAAAAGTAAATATACCGAAACATAATTTTGTCGCATGCATGTCAAGGTATACCCTGAACTCCAAATACGGCCTATTTATCCAAAAGAATCGATGATAGCATATAACTTAAACCACTCTAATTCCAATTCTCTCAAACTAGTCCCTGTAATTTTAGCAACACAGAGAACATCTTAGCTTAAGAATCAATTCAACAATTTCAGAACTGACCCAAAACTCCAACAACGCGAGGAAAACAAAACCATCACTGAATCAATTCCACATATCCAAAACTGTTCTGAAATTTCAGCAACACAAAGATAACATTGCAACCTAATGGAAACATTATCAGTAAAACCCAAACTAAACGGAAATCTGTTCAGAAGTTTTTGGCAACAATAAAGGAGAAATCTCTTTAAAACTGGTCCTATCACAGTTCTTTCCAAAATTCCCAAAAAAAAATCCGTAGGTGCCATGAAGAATACGAGCAGCTACTGAAACGCACACTACTGCTGCAATTGAGAACAAATCGCAACAGCTATTGAAAAACACCACAGCGCAACAAAATCAAATCACAGCAGCAATTGGAAACAGCACAATCTCAAACAAAAAACCAAACAAATGCAAAGACTCTGTATCAGAAGACTGAACCCCTTTGAAATCTGTCCAAACATCTTAGCTTCTATTTCTGGAAATTTCAAATCAGTAAGAAGAAACAAAACAACATTGAACTCAAGCCCAACCATCCAAGCATACAATAAGGAGAAGTAAGAGCATCAGTAACTAAATCCAAATAATAAAAATTAAATCTGAAGTATTCCCAAAAAGGAGATCTCACATAGTCAACATTTCACTCCTATACAAAGGTCTGCTATGGGGAAAAGAAACGTGGTCCTCATCCAAGCAAGAGCATTTGGCAAATACCCAACACCAAAAGCAAAAGCACCAATCAACATTTCAGCAATTATACAAATCTGATATGAAAAGACGAAACCCTCAAATCTGCCTCGATGAATCAAAATCACTAGAAGGGCAAGTGCCAGCATAACAAAGTAACCAAGTTCTCACAAATCCAAAACAAGAAATCGAGAAAAACGTTGGGCTGTCAACCTACCAGAAGACACATTCATCTCATACCTACTAAGGAGAAGTGCTTGCACGAAAACAGGAATACAAGTTACAATATCTGATTTGAGATTTTGATAAGGAAGCAAACCACTCTTCCGTATCTACTAAGGGAGAACCACTTGTGCGATAATAGGGACAGCGATGAGATCATCAAGAAATCCATAGGAAGAAGCACTCATCCTTGTCTACAAAAGGAGAATCACTTGCCTTGCTTGGTGAAAACCCTAACCCCTCCCAAAGGCACTGGTGGTGGTGTTGAGAGTTCGGCGACCGAGCTCTGCTGCGCCGTCTGCCGCGAGACCCGCCTCCTCTTTTCCTCGTTTCCTTGCGCGATGCGAGGGGGAAAGGAGTGTATGAACCGGGCAAGGGTGGCACGAACCGGTGAAGAGGAAGGTGTGAACCCGTTGGGTTTGATGAGGGGTATTTATTCTATTTGGATCCGTTGCATATTTCTCTCCTTTTATTCCGTTAACTTTGTTAACAGAATAATAATTTATAACCTAACCAAATCTTTTCCAGCTTAATAATTTAATTGGTTAACTTCTAATTATACCATATTTTATTTATTTCTCATTACCGATTCATTTATTTCTTAGTCCAAATCCGTTAATCCCCTAACCAAGTCAACGTTACCGATTTTCCTTAGCTAATAATTTCTTTCCTCTTTTAATTAGTCTAATTTTCGTTAGCTAATATTAATTAGACATGAATATTATTAGTTAGCCTTGTTTAAGTTTAAGCCCAATTTTCTAACTACACCAAATACCTCATTTAATCCTTTAAAATTAATAAATCCCTACATTTTATATTTCTTCTATTATGTGGACCTTACACAGGGCGCTCGGACCTGTTCGGGGCTCCCCGACCATCTGAACGCCCTGGAATGGGTTTTGTCATTATCCAGTCCGCGTTGACGAGATATTCGCGGAGATAAAGTTTGACCGCTTGGGGGCGCTCAGACAGGTCCGGACGCCCTAAATAGCTACGAAGATAAAACTTTCTAGAGCTATAAATAGAGCTCTGATTTTCAAATTTAGGTATTCCAAACACTTGTAATCTCTTTCTGTCTTGAGCTTTAGAGTTTTTGTGCTTCAAAGATCTGTACGAGGCTTCTCCGCCTCCGAGGAAGGAGATTCTTAGTTGCGCTTTATTTGCCTTGGAGTAGTGATCCTCTGATTGCAATTCAAGTAATCCATCGTGTCTCATACTCTTTCTTATTCTAATTTAATTACTTTTAATTGTGTTTGGTTAAGTTAATTATGCATGAGAAAAGTTTGTTTTTAATTTACAGGATTAATTGACTTTCGCAACACCGGCCCACAACGGTCCTACAGAAACCTTGTTTTGATAACACTTGCTTGGAGTTCACTCCTCCACGATTTCTTTCTACCAAAGATTTACGCCCCTAGATTTTCTATTGCCAAACATTTAGTCATCCTTGACTTGCTTGGGCTTTTCCTTTTGCCAATCATTTAGCCAACTTTGACTTGACTGGACTTCTCACTTACCTAGGTCATTCTTAATTTGTCAGAACTTCTCACTTACCTAGCTCAGTCTCGACTTGTCAGGACTTCGCCTTAACTGTCAAACATTCGATCAATCTTGATTTGCTTGGGCTTCACCCCAGAGCGTAGCACATATAGGGGCATATGGTACTGTGTCCAAATCGGGTAGGAGTTGATCTCCAGGGTGTCACTGCCTGTGGTAGTCCCCACCATGCGTCTTTCACCTGTATACCTGCATTTACCTCCCTCCATATCCATGAGGCTGGCTCTAGGGGGCCGCTGATGTGGCGGTTCCACATTTTTTTTTATTTGCTTGGACTTCTCATCAACTTATTTTTCATTATCAGTAATTTGGTTAATCTTGATCCGATATAACTTTTCCAAATAAATATATTATCAAACAAACATCAAAATCTTGACTGTTGATTGCACCAATACAAATGCTTTGGCACAATATACTGTTTGTAATTTTAGATCTGATCCAACTTAATTATTTAAAAACTTGTATTCAACTGAAGGTTAGTTCAGGACCACACTCAGTCATCCCAACACTATTCAATGTATTTGCTATTTAACTGAACTTTAAGTGATTCAAAATAGCTCTTGGCTTTCCTCCTAGAAGATTGGATTTGTAGTAGTAAAGACAAGAGTACTTGAAGTTCTTGGCAACATGAGAAATTTTTATTATTATAGATTTTGACGATGTTAAATAGAATAGTGATTATTTTATGAGCAGTATTGATTCTACTATAAATGTCAGAAACAATCTTTTAAAACTTATTGACTCAGAATAATATCAAAAAATAGGGAAAAGGGAAAAGTAAAGAAACAACACGGTCGAAAATATTATTTATCCAAAAACTCTCTTAACATCAACCAAATAATTATTTAAATAAACTCAAAATCTGAAGATGCAAAAGAAATGAAAAAAATTTTAACAAAAAAAATCTTAAAAGAAAGGAAGATTTTTTTAACAAACACAAAATTCTAAAAACCCTAAACAGATTCAAATTTTAAAAATATAAAAGAGAAAAATAACTCAAAAAAGATAAATTTTCATATCTTCCAGCATCAATCATCCCAAGTTTAAAAAACTCGTTCTCGAATTTAGAATAGTTTCATGTGGCAACCAAGTGGAAGATCCTTTGATATTAAATCGATAAAATCTACTAACAGCGACTAGACTTTCACCTCTTATCAAAACTAGTTGAATCTCCATAATCTACCCCATCACTATCATCAAAATCAGTACTTTCTAAATCTAGTTATAGCTCATCATAAACTGATGTATTATTCACAAATTGATTAGATACATCAGGTTCCTTATGATAGATCTGGGTTCTTCGCCCATGATGCATCGCATTATATTGGTTTCCTTGCACTGCATGTCACACTCGGCCGACCAGATACAGTTGCCCAGCAACATTCTTTTGGAAGTGTTTCTCAAATATAGACCGGTAATAGTATTCACTCTTTTGTTATAGGAGTATTATCTGGATAAACAAAGCTTGTGTTCATTAACATGGCATCTGAAACACGTTCATTACAATGTCAATAAATTGCTTATCCAGAAAGGGAACACGAGCATCCACACCCCAAGCCGATGTTGCTTTGTTGGCTCAAAAGCAATCATATAAATGAGGAGCTTTAATCTTCCAACATGTTTCCTAATGGAATGCCTCCGTGTTTGTTGCTCTATGGAAATAAAGGCACTTGCAAAATATTTCATCGGAACCTTCACGCTCGAAAGAACCATCTCCACTCCTGATGATTTAATTTTATAAGACATTAGAAACATTAGAGTATTTGTGATGCTGGATAGGATAGTGATAATCCTACGAGCATTTAAATCCATTGATTCACATACGAATACCAGAAGTAATCTTCTGCAACTTGTTGATTACAGAAATTCCAGAAAATAGAAAAAAATAGCACTATCAAAAATATTATTAATCCAAAAACTTATTCCTAAAAATAAGCCAATAAGATGCTTATATTGACTCAAAATTCTAACTTATAAAGAAAGGAAAGAAATCCTAATTGAAAGGAAAGAATTCTTAACAGACTCATTGATGTGAATTTGACAGGGTAATCTTCTGGAAAGCATAACCTTTGACTGGGACTCGGAACTAGACTTTATCGGTGGTCATACTGTAAAATTCAAAGATCTACGTTTATTATAAGGTACCCACAACTACCAAGTTTTGGACCTAAATTCCATCGTTTAGATCTGTTTCGGTGCATCTGAACAAATTTTTTTACTATTTGTATTAATTTTTATATTTTTGGTTAATTTTGGTATTGTTATCTTAAAATTAGGGTATTCAGTCTATTTAAGGGTCCTATTTCATGTTTCAAAACAGTTTTGGTTTAAACCCTAAATCGGGATAGTCGCTGTCTCCTTCGTGGAACGACGAGTTTTTCCTTTTTCCTAGTATTCTTTCTTTGAATTAACAGGGATTAGAAGTGTCAATTTCGACATTTGTGCATGAATCAACGAAATCGAAAGTATCTGTTGCGTCAGCGTCACTCATAATCTTAAAATTCCTAAACAGACTCAAAATTCAAAATAAAAAAATACAGAAGACAAAAATTATAAAAAAACCCTAAATATAAAAAATACCTTAAATATAAAAAATTTAAAAATTATTAAAAATAGTATGAAAGATATTCAAATCCTCTAGTATTAGTCAAAATGGGTTGAAAAAAAATCGTCCTCAAATTTATAGAGGTATTTGGTGGTAACCCGAGAGGAAGATCCTCTAGCATCAAATCGGCAAAATCTTTTAAGAAATGCTACACTTTAGAAATCCTCGTTGATCTATCGATGAGCATGAGATCATGGACGCTGCTCTTGTCCATCTTCGCATCCCTCAAACATTTCTACACCGGCTCCATGCACTTCCATTGTAGTTTCCACTTATGTCCTTTTTGTGCTTCTTCTTGAAAAATGTGGAGACCCCACATTGGCGGCCCTCCTACAATGACCCCATGTCATATGGAGGGAGGTTTAACAGAAGCACGTGTGGCAAGCGTACGGTGGGGTGTTTGCAAGTGATGTAGTCTCTGAGATTTGACTCATGCTCGACCTGGACAGAATACCATGCACTTATTATCTGTGCCAAGCCTTAGGGGCTTTCTGCTTCCTCTTGAACTCCTGCACGAAGTGGTTCACCATTTTGTTGCCAAAATCCTTAAACTTAGGATTATCAATCCATGGGGTTTTCCATTTCCCTTTGTAGTTTGGATTCTTGATCCTCGTGCGTTTCCATGGTCCCTTGTATTTTGAATTCGGGATCTTTGGTGGTTTCTATATTCCACCCTCATCCTCATTCCACGTGTCAGACGGTCAGGAATTTCTTTTGGAATAGAATCATACCTCTCTGGTTTGAAATTATCTGGATCAAATTTCTCCTCCAAATCATCCTTCAAGACAAGCATTTTTGCAGCTTCATTGATAACACTTTGACATATTTGTCTGCAACATTCATTGACAACATCAACCTTGGAACATGCAACAAGGAGTTTAGATGAGTCTACAACGCTCTCAAACCCAATGGAATCATTAGTAGGGTAGGATTCTTCTAAGAGATTAGAAGAGTTGATGGAACAAATATAATGAAGGTCACTAGTGACGCCCTGACTTCCAACAATCTGTTGAATATCTGATAGGCAATAATTTGCATGAACAGAGTTCAATGCAAGTAAACCTGTATCTTTACTTGTTTGTCAATTAGAATAACAAGGGTAACCTTGTACTTCGGACCACAAAATAACATTGGCCAAGAAGAAGCGAAGGAGACCCAACAAACAACAATAGTTATTCTTAACAAGTTGTCAACTGCAAAAAGTTCGATGAACAGTGTCCTGATTATTTTGGAGTACTATTGTGGAAAAATGGTGTCGTAGGGGAAGGAGCAAGTAATGGAATAAAAGGCTGTGGAACACTGTTTGCAGAAGAATCAGGCAATAAATTTGTTTCCTTTGCTTCCATCACCTGATTCACAAATTCAAAGTTATTTTTTTGCTACCATTTGCTTCAAAAGTACCTTTTGCAGATGAATGATGTTCTCCAAGCATCTTGAGTTGGGAAATAGCGCCAGGTGACTCAATGGAGTCATTGGAACCTAAAAGAAATCTTCTCGTAGTAGATAGTTGGAGACATAAATCACTCAGAAATTTCATGACCACTTGATTTATCTATACAACAATTCAAATTCTCATATGCACAAAAGGATTATATGGACATTTTCTCTGATTGAGAATGTAGTTAACATATCTCTAGATATTGAAGAATTAAGAATCCAATTGCAGACTGGTCATGTCTGAAACCGAGCGGTTGGTGTTAGGTGATACGGTGCTGACGGGGCTCTGTACTGGACTCGTTGATGACCGTTCGAGTGAGTGACGTCTCGTCCTATCTCCTCTTCTACACAATCGCACAGTGCAAAGACCGTTAGAGACCGGGCTAGGGAAGGGGTCCTCGGCACTGGTCCCTTGATGATCAAGTCAATTTACTGATCCCGAGGAAGAATAGAACTGTAGATGAATAGTGTGTTAATGCGCGTACCTCCGTTAGAGACCAAAGACCCAAATTTATAATGGAGCTCCTCTGTTGGCATGCTTCTCGATGCGTTATCTGTTAGAGGTAAGCCGTTACTAACACTCTGACACCTTACCTTATCTGGGCATGCCGCCCAGTGCTTGGTGTCAAGAATGGGAATTTCGGCCGTACTTCCTATATGACGCGCTACCTTTGCCTTCCGACAACTTGACAATCGGCTTGCTATGCACCAAAGGGTTAATCAAGTGGTACTGCCCTTGGAGGCCATCTGGCCGGACGGAGCCGAGTCGGCTCGGCCGACTGCTCCACGGTACAGGTGATCGACCGGCTTGCCCATTCGGACAGGAAGGCGCCCACGTCTGTGGTCCATCTAATCGGGTTGCACCTTTTATCGGGTAGGCCCCAGCGTGGCTTGGCCGCCCAGACGGGCTCCTAGTTTGAGCGGCCTACTAGCTGCTTTATTGACCGCATGAGGACCCTGTGGGACTCCCGACCCTGTTGGCTGCTCTGTTGACCTCGCCCGAACTTGGTCGGGTGTCTTGTGGGGTCCTCCCAGCCTTACAGCATCACAGACCAAGAAAATTGAACTTTTTCCATAGTACTCCATCCTGTAGATTTTGAGCTTAGCTGGAGTACATATGTCCACGGACCACCACGAAGGAGAATCCAAGCCTGATGGTTGATTTTATTGTAATTCATGGTCACCAACATAAAGCAGCTTGTCTATTTCATCATCATCACCATCATACATCGGCTCGCTAATCATCTCAGTTTCATCTTCCACATTTTCCTCCATCAACTGGTAAGATTCCTCCATGTGGTCATCAACCGATCTCACACCCTGCCTCAACACCTGTAGTAAAAAAGTCTGTGTAGCCGAAAGGAAGAAAATTACTCTTTATCTTCTTCTTCATCTTCTCCCAATTAGTGATCTTGACTTTGTCCTATCTATCACATGATCATCGCAACTACTCCCACCACGCTGATACTCAATCTTTAAGTTTGATGATGATCAATTTTACTTTCACATGATCTGGTACTTCCTCATAATAAAAAATCTTCTCCACTTTGTTAAGACAATCAACGAATCCTTCTGCATATAACGTGCCAGAAAATTCAGGTAGATCAACTCAAAAATCGAGATCTCCATATCGATCCTCTCGAATACGACATTCTCAAAATTGATTACGATTGTGAAATGATTTTGCAAAAGTGGAATCCAAATTACGATAAAGAAACTTACAACCTTTAAGGATTTGCACCGTTAGACACTGAGATAACTTTGTGACTTATCTCTGTATATCTTCAAGTATCTCGTCTTGGGTAATACGATCATGGTGCTAGACTTCTTCTGTCGGAACGATTATCCATGGGATCTAGAGCTCCAATACCAACTTGTTGGATCGGTTTGACTGGCTAGAAAGGGTGAATAGTCTGCAAATTGAAGTTCAAAATCTCTTGCTTTCTACTTAGCAAAAATACACTATAAGTTAGACAAAAAATCACATAAAAGAAAGTAGGGACTCCAGATTTGATTGGCTTACAATCGAAGAGGTTGATAATCTAAGGCAATGACAGCTTACTAAAATATCTCCTTCTTCGAAAGGTCGGAGGCTAAGAAGCCCCTTACAACAGTAGAAAGCATAGACTTTGAAAAAATAGAAATGGAAATGAAGGGGTTGAGATCCTCCCGACCACAGTAGCAGACTCCCCTTCATACAAGGGTCAAACGAGTACCATATCATCGTGTCATTTTAAGGCCCAAACTCCCCCGGACTTGGACACAGTCGGGGTTGAGATCCTCCAGGCTACAGTAGCGGACTCCTTTTCATACATAGGTCGAGCGAGTAGTGTATTGTCGTATCTATTTCATGGCCCAAACTTCCTCAGACCTAGACGTAATCGGGGTAGAGAACCTCCTGTCTACGGTAGCAAACTCCCCTTTGTACAAGGGTCAAGCGAGTATAGTATCATCGTGTCCTTTTTAGAGCCCAAACTCACCCAGACTTGGACGTATTTGGGGTCAAGATCCTCCTACCGTTTGTGGTAGCGAACTCCCCTTTCGTACAAGGGGAGTGTCACATAGCCATGGCCTTTTTAGGGCCCAAACTCCTCTGGACTTGAACGTAGTTAAGGTCGAGATCCTCTGGACTCCTCTGGACTCCGCTGTGGTAATAGACTCTCCTTCATACAAGGGTCGAGTGAGTATCATATCGTCATGTCATTTTCAAAACCCAAACTCCCCCAGACTTCGATGTAACCGGGGTCGAGATCCTCTCACAGTGGTAGAGGACTCCCCTTTGTATAAGGGTCGAGAGAGTACCATATTACTGTATCCTTTCTAGAGTCCAAACTCCTTAGACTTGGACGTAGTCAAGGTAGAGATCCTCTTGACTGTGGTAGCGGACTTCCCTTTATTTTTCAAGGTCCAAACTCTCCTGAATTTGGCCATAGTCGTAATCAAAATCCTTACCTCCATTACAATAGAGAACATCACGATTTCAAATTTTCAGTCAAAAGATTTACAAAAAGATAGATACATATGGAAATTCAAAAATCAATAGCATCTTCACCAGGGATGCTCTTATTAATTTTCAAAATATCAATGATTGGAGGGGAGAGTAAACAAGAAGCTTTTCATTTTCTACTAACTACTTCAAGGTGTTATCAATGCCATGGCACACCACTCAAACAAAGAGGGTATTCACCATATCATAAAATTCCTCCAACTGAAGTAATACCTTTTTTCTAATGGCCCAGTGCTCGTCTTCTCCTACCTGATGTTCTTTAAGTTCAGACACCTAGCCCTCCAGTCGGTTCTTCTGGATTTCTAGCTCATCCGTAGAAGTTTGCAGCTCCATTAAGGATACCTCCTAGCTTCACACCTCAGCCTGGGTATCTTCAACGGCAACAAGGACACCCTCTAGGTTACCACAATGAGTTTCAACCAAAACTTTGGCTGACTCAACCTCCCCCGGAATAACTCCCAACTTCACCTTCAGAATCCAAGCTCTTGCCGACTGAAATTCAAATCATCCTTGTAGGACCGTTGCGGGTCGGTTAGGTGCGGAAGTCGGTTAATCCTGTAAAATAAAAATATACCAAACTCGGACACGATTAAGCTTAACCAAACACGAATTATTCTAATTAACTAAGAAATAGAAAGAGTACGAGACAAGAAAGGATTTACTTGGATCACGATCAATGGATGGCTACTTCAAGAAAAATGAAGTGCTAATCAAAATCTCCTTCTATGGAAGTAGAGAAACCTCGAACACAACATTGCAGCACAGAACTATGAAAGCACAAAAGAGTACTAGAAGTTTACAGGTGTTTGGAATGGTTAGAACAGAAGAATAGAGCTTTATTTATAGCTCTTCTAAATTCTATCTCATGGTTGTCCGGGCACCCATAGGCTGTCAAATCCTATCCTCGAGATAAGCTCGTCGACACGGAGCTTAAAAGGATGAAACCCATTCTGGGCGCTCGGACGGTCCGGGGGCCCCTAACAGTCCCAGCCAGTCAACTTCGTGTTGACTGGCCCGACTTTGTCTGGTTTCTTCCGGGGTTTTCTGAGTGATTTTGGACATCCAAAATAGGGCTCACCCGAACCCAATTCCGTCCTTCCTTAAGCGAGCTTCCTTCCCCAGCTAATTGTCCCTTGGAACGTCGCGCTCCTCCTTCTCGTCCGCCGGTGTAGTCTTCCGCACCTCTCGTGCACCTTGGATGTGCCGAACCTGTAGGCTCTATCTTGTGCTATCCTTCTCGTCCTCTACATCTTTCTTCCCCCCGACTTCTCGTCCCTGTGAGTGTCGTGCACGTCCTTCTAGTCCGCTGGTGTACTCTTACGTAGCTTCCGCGTCTTTCGGATGCGCCGAGCACGTCGGTTCTCTCCCACGTCATCCTTCTCGTCTGCTGCGTCTTTCGCTCGACTTCCTGTGATCCTAAGCTCCTGCACACTTAGTCACAAGGTTATATCGACACAGGACCTAACCTAATTAAGTTGGTCACATCAAAACTACCCAGGGGACCAAAAATCTTTCCCTTTTTGATGTGAGCAAACTTAGTTAAGTTAGAGTTAAACACAACATAAAAAATAACTAACAGTTAAAGCAGCTAAGGAAAAAATAACGTAAAAAAAATTATTAAAATTTTATCCCCTAGACTTACATATTCTCCCCCTTTGATCACATTCAGATAAAAAAAAACTTGATAAAAGAAGCTTGAACTCAAAAGGATTTTGAAAAATTAAGTTTCCTTTTTTTAATTGAAATTTGCAACTTTCACAAAAAAAAAAAATAAATAAAAAAAATAGAGCAAAGATATACCAGATATTTATAATGTCTCTATACATGAAGAATAAGTATTGGAGCTTCAAGAATTAAAAATTTAAAATTTGAATCCTAGGAATTTTTAAAATTCATCAAAAAATTCTGTTGAAAGATAATTTTTCTTTATATCACAAAAAATAAATTAGAGGTTAAAAAAAATTCAGTTAAAGCATTATGTTCAGCTGAGGGCATTTATGTTAATACTAATTTTGGAACCCAATAAAGGTTCCTCTTCCTATTGGGTCGACTAAAAATTTCTTTGGTATTTCTCTTCAAAATTCTTTTCTAATTCTTCCTGTGTGAAAATAGTAATACCAATTAAACCCTGAATTTAAAAAATTCCAAAAGTTTTATCATTCCAAAAATTTCTATTATTTTGAGAATTCTAAAGATTTCTATCATTCGAGCACACAGAATCTTTGTTTAATTGTTCTAATTTTTCTTTAAAGTTATTATTCTCAAATTTAAGTTTTCAAAAACCTTTAATCTGTATGTTTTTGTTAACTTGTTTAGATCTTTTGCAAGCAATTTCGTAAAATCACAAGACTTATTAGGAGTCAGAGCACGTACCTTACTTACCTTTTCTGTTTTCGCTCCCCCTCTATTGTAGCTCTCTTCTGAAGCTTCCCCTTTATTGCTGATTTCTTCAGTCGAAGCTCCCCCTGAGTCGATGCTCATCTCCGAGGTGGTTTCGATCTCTTCAGGTCGGTACTCAGCGATAAGTACTGTTCTGGTGATCTCCTCCGTCTCAGATTCATCTGATGATGTAGAGTATTCCATTTAAGAGACGGATTCTTCATTTCTCGGTTCTTCTTGGAGTTTTAAGAACTTTTCCCAAAGTTCTTTGGCCGATTTGTAGGTTCCAATTTTGTCGAGTACTTGAGCAGGCATCACACTTAATAGGTGACGTTCAGTCTTACCGTTTGCTATGAAGTCGTCATGTTGCTTTTTGGTGCAGAGGTGCTCTTCGAGTTCCTTTCCTTTCTTATCCTTCGGTGCTTCAAAACCATATTTCATTATTAATAACATACTAAAATCAGTCTTAAAAAATACTTCCATTCGTCACTTCCAAAACGTGAACTCCCCCTCGAATACTAGTGGGTAGATGCAAGATCCGGCCATCTTTTTGATGCTTCGGTTGGCGGTTAGTCCTTCGAAAACAAACCTCACTCTGATACCACTTGTAGGACTGTTGCGGGCTGATTAGGTGCGGAAGTCAATTAATCCTGTAAAATGAAATATACCAAACTCGGACACGATTAAGCTTAACCAAACACTAATTATTATAATTAACTAAGAAATAGAAAGAGTACGAGACAAGAAAGGATTTACTTGGATCGCGATCAGTGGATAGCTACTCCAAGGCAAATGAAGCGCTAATCAAAATCTCCTTCGATGGAGGTGGAGAAACTTCACACACAACGTTGTAGCACAGAACTATGAAAGCACAAAAGACTAGAAGTTTACAGGTGTTTGGAATTGTTAGAACAGAAGAACAGAGCTCTATTTATAGCTCTTCTAAATTCTGTCTTGTGGCTAACCGGGGCGCCTGGAGCCGTCCGGGCGCCTGGAGCCATCCGGGCGCCCCTAGGTGTTCAAATCTTATCCCAGAGATCAGCTTGTCAACACAGAGCTTATAAGGGCGAAACTGATTCTGGGCGCCCGGACGGTCCGGACGCCTCGGTCCCGGCCAGTCAACTTCGCGTTGACCGGCCCGGCTACATCTGGTTTCTTCCGGGGTCCTCTGGGTGATTTCGGACATCCGGAATAGGGTTCACCCGAACCCAAGTTCCGTCCTTCCTTGAATGACATTCCTTCCCCAGCTTCTCGTCCCTCATAACGTCGCACGTCCTTCTGGTCCGTCAATGTACTCTTCCGCAGCTCATGCGTCCCTCAGATGCGCCGAACCCATCAGCTTCTCCCGCGCCATCCTTCTCGTCCTCTGCGACTTCCTCCCGGCTTCTTGTCCCTCGGAGTGTCGCGCACGTCCTTCTCGTCCGATGATGTACTCTTCCACAGCTTCTGCGTCCCTTGGATGCGCCGAGTACATCGGCTATCTCCCACACTATCCTTCTCATCTGCTGATACACCCACAAGTGTATGGGAATATCGAAGTAATATAAAAGATTTATCGTATCCACAGGGAAGTGATATTTTAA
>JBAMIE010000022.1:2310432-2323149 GCA_037177295.1 Kaempferia parviflora | reverse complement strand
AATTGCAATTAGGTCCAAATAATTATAGAATTGACAATTCAACCCTAAATCATGCTTTTCAAGTCAAATCAAGCCCACAATTAATCAAAATAGACCAAAAAGAAATGCAACATTCATTAATTATCAACCAGGCGACTGGTAACTAGCCTTTGGAGCTATGTCGTGACATCTGTGAGAGGACCAATTGCCTGGTGCATGGACCAGGCGACTGGTAACGGTCAGACCAGCTTTTTGTGAGCTGATTGCCTATATAAACCAAGGCTTGTGTGCTTGGTAAGGTTGACGAAATTTGGTGTGGGTAACATCAAATTAGTAGTCTTGTGTTTGTGTGCATCCGAGAGTTCTCGGAAGAGTTGTGGCAAGGTTTCTCCACCCACAAGGAGCTACACGAAAAAAAAGGAGCTACACGAGCTAGCCGGAGTTTTCGGGAAATCATCCACCGACGGATCGGGATCGTCCACCTTACGGACATCCGTGGAGTAGGATCCCTAATCTCCGAACTACGTAAATCGGTTTGCCTTTCTTTTGTTAATCTTAGTTTGTATTTCCGCTGCGTACACTAACAGTGTAGGAAGACGAGGGTTTTGGGGTGCCGACGTATTCAACCCCTCTAACCGGCGGTCAAGGTCCCAACATTTTTTTCCCGAGCATCTAAGCGGTTATGATAGGAGAATTTTTATCCAAGGACATATGCCCATTAAAAATGGATTTCTTATTCTATTATAACAAGCCACCTTCTAGCTTAGTGGAATGAGAAATATATAGTCTTTATTAGAGTAAAAAGTTTTTTTTTCATTATCGTTTATTTATTAAGTAATTTATTAATGGTAAATTAATGATAAAATTATAGCTTTTTAGAGAACATTTGAATAATCTTAAAATTTAGAGGCATCTTGCAAAACTAATAATTTTCGAGGGTTAAATAGAAGCTATGTTTCGTTTATCAAACCTAGTAAACCTTAATGGCTCCACCATAAGGCGAAAGCAATACCCTCAACCTCTACCTTCGGCCACTAACTACTCTCCCCCTTTATTTTTTTTTTCGTGGTCCTACTCTCCCTCATCACTCGCTATTCCTTTTCCTGTGTTTGCGATTGTGGTTTGCTAAAATTTATCTATTTCATCATGAAATATTAATGTATATTATATAAAAATCATGTTAGAATAGTGATGGATTTAAAATTTTCTTGTTAATTTATGCACCGAATTAAATTCGGTCATTAAATATTAAATATTAAATATTATCATGCTAATATAGTGAATGAATATAAATTTGGTCACTAAATTAACAATAAAAATTTTAAATCCGTTGTTAATTTTGCGGTCACTAAATTAGCAAAAGAAAATTTAAATCCGTAGCTAATTTAGCTACCAAAATTTTATTATGTTGCTAATTTTAGCAACCCAATTAATATTGGTCGCTAATGTTAGCGATATACTTTAAATCAAACTCTAAATTAGCAATCGACTTTGATTTGATCGCTAAATAACTATCAATAAAAAATATTTAATTGTTAATTTTAGCGACCAATACTATATATTCGGCCTTTAATTTTTGCAACCGATTTAAAATCGGTCATTAAAATTAATTAATAATGAAAATTTTAACAATTGATCATTTCAGTCAATTAGAATTTTATACGTTTAGGAAATAATTTTTCATTTCTCTCAATTTTTTTTATTAATTTTTAATTAGTGGTAAACCATTACATAACGATTTAATACATGATGATTTAATATGTTAGTGAAAAGGTGGAGTTCATGTTGATTTAATATGGCTAGTTATATCCTTTATTTGGTTTCCTTAATGACTAATTGTTTCTGTGTTATTAACTGGTTATTTCGTAATTGTAGCTCAGTTGTCATGATGCTTCTATTGCGATAAAGTCCGTCTTTGATCGCTTTTAGTCCGTCATAATTACTTCCATAACTATAACCCCTATTGACTTATATCCTCGTCTCTTAAATTTCAACTTAGCCATAAGTAGATGCTTTACTATGCCTAGTGATTGCATATGCCCAATAGTTCTAACGCGAGGAAGGTATAACTGTCATATTGTAACATTCTGCTGTGCTGTTGACATTTGAATGCAATAAATTATTTTGCTTACGTTCTCCAAACTGTTCATTATCGTATTTGAAGTTCTATGTTTTTTCTCGAAATTTATTATTTACTATACTTCATTGATTTGCTATCCCATAAAGGGATAAGTTCCACCACTGCATAATTAGTATTATGTAAATAGACATGCATATGAATATCAATATCACAATTAAATATCACAAATCTATATATCAATATTACTTTGGTACTAGAAATGTAAAGAACTAAAATAATGTTGGATGTGTAAAAGATGGGAATTCAAAGTTTTTTTTATTTATGAAATGTAATTAGGATAGATGAAAAAGATTTTATAAACTATTCAATGAGCACTCTACAAAATAAATGGTTTTAGTTACTAAAAATTGTACCAAATTTAGAATTATAGAAGATAGGTTAAAAAAAAAAGATAGGTAAAAGTGTTTGTTTGGATGATACTCCTATTTAAGTTTATTAGGATTTAGGAGATCAAGATATAATTTGATTTAGTAAATTATTTAATAAAATTTTGAAAGTAAGAATATGCCTAAGTTAATGGGAAAATGTTATACCATATTTTAAAAAAAGATTTAAGATCCTTAATTGTTATTTTCAGAAGTGTGTTTATGCTATCGAGATTCTTTTTAACAAGCCTAAATCACTAGAGAAGAATGTCCCAGTTTCCTCATTGCTTATTGTTTCTCAAGTTTTGAGTAACCATAATTACTCCTCTTATTTATACTATTATCTAATTAACCTCTAATGCGTTGAGCTCAACATAGACCCAAACTTAAACCTAACATATCCTCGTTCTAGGTAAGTTTTAGGAGTTTTCATAGTTATGTCCTTGGTTGTCCTTGGAATTTAAGCCGGCTCATGCTCAAATAAAACTTTAAGGGTGTGTTTGATTCAAGTTATCGTATATAATCTTGGTTATGCATTTAACTAGTAATCATATAACTAAGATTATAGTGAATAAAACATAACCAAATGTTATTTGGTTCAATTTAGGTAATTCAACAAAAACTTATTTGTTTGGGGATTTTAATATATAGCCTAGTGTAGTTGAAGCGCGCCCTCAATGCTCGTGGTCATTGCCTCATTGAGATGTAGCACCAGCAAGACCGTCACCCTACTCTCCCTCATCACTCGTTATTTCTTTTACTGCGCTAGCGATTGTAATATATATTATATAAAAATCATGTTAGAATAGTGATGGATTTAAAATTTCTTGTTAATTTAGTCACCGAATTAAATTCGGTAATTAAATAGTAAATATTATTATGCTAATTTAGCGAACGAATATAAATTCGATCACTACTTAACAATAAAAATTTTAAATCCATTGTTAATTTTACGTTCACTAAATTAGCGAAACAAAATTTAAATCCGTAGCTAATTTAGCTACAAAAATTTTAGTATGATGCTAATTTTAGTGACCGAATTAATATCTGTCGCTAATGTTAGCAATATAATTTAATTTGATCTCTAAATTAGCAATTGACTTTGATTTGATTGCTAATTAGCTATCGATAAATAATATTTGATTGTTAATTTTAGCAACCAATACTTTATATTTGGCCTTTAATTTTTGCAACGGATTTAAAATAGGTAATTAAAATTAATTAATAATGAAATTGTTAACAATTGATCATTTCAATCAATTAGAATTTTATACATTTAGTAGGAGAGTTTTTTTTACGAGGACATACTCTATTAAAAATTGATTTCTTATTCTATTATAATAAGCCGCCCTCTAGCTTAGTGGAATGAACATATGAGAAATATATAGTCTTTATTAGAGTAAAAATAATTTTTCAGTATTGTATATTTATTAAGTAATTTATTAATGGTAAATTAAGGATAAAATTATAACTTTTTAAAGAACATTCAAATAATCTTAAAATATAGAGGCATCTTGCAAAACTAATAAATTTCAAGGGTTAAATAGAAGCTCTATTTTGTCTATCAAGCCCAACAAACATCAATGGCTCTACCATAAGGCGAAAGCAATACCCTCCGCCTTCGACCACTAACTCCTCCTCCTCCTTTGTTTTTTTGCTTCTTCATCTTTTTCTTCACTTTGCTACCATAACATCGAAGGAGTGATGGAACAAGTAAAGATGAAGTTTAAGATAGAAGATGTGACAGTGTACTTCCCATAGGACCACACCTATCAGAGCAATACGAGTACATGGTGGAGTTGAAGCGCGCCTTGATGCCCATGCTCATTGCCTCCTGTGGCCCTACTCTCCCTCATCACTCGCTATTCCTTTTCCCATGCTAACGATCGTGGTTCGCTGAAACTTATCTACTGCATCATGAAATACTAATGTATATTACATAAAAATCATGTTATAATAGTTATGGATTTAAAATTTTCTTGTTAATTTAGGTACCGAATTAAATTCGGTCATTAAATAGTAAATATTATCGTGCTAATTTAGCGAACCAATATAAATTCGGTGACTAAATTATCTCATTTTATCTTTTTTTTCATCTCCTTTCAAATAGATAAAACGAAAGGAATCGTTCTTCTCCACTCTCTTTCTTCACCTTTTTCCTCCCTCGACACTCTTCCTTTCTTTCCTCTCTTCATTATACCTTCAAGTAGACATGTGTAAACATAAGACTACAACAATCACTGCAGTTATCTCTAAACTGCACATACTAAACCAACGGCCATGTTGTTGTAACTTTGTCAGTTAACTGTACATAATTCTTGAATAAATGGTACTTCTCGAGGTGTTATTTTTTTTATGCTTTTATCTAACGTATTGCATCTTAAAATTGCATGCATATTACAATCTTTATGTGTCAGATACATTCTGCAAAAATGTTTATACTGTCTATTTCATTTTTTGCATGGTTAAAGTTCCTTCAAAGGATGGCCCAACCTTATGATAATGTAGGTAGTGGAGACAAGAAAACTCTCCTAACACAAGAAGACGTGGAAAGAATGTCCAATGATGTCATGGATTTGTTTTAGCTTTTTGCTTATAGTTTTTCTTGTGCTCAAATGTGGTGGTAAGTAATAGCTGAGGTTATATTGAAAGGGTCGAGGATTAGCAATGAGTGGTGTTCTAATGAAAAATGAAGTACTTGAAGACACAAGTGTGTCCCTTTACTCAATCTTATACGATATTGCCATCATAGGGACTTTCTCATCTTTTCCTTTCTCTTAGAGGAAACTAGATGAGTAAATTTTGTCTTTCTTCTTTTACCTTTTACTTTCTATCTGTAATGCTTCGTGTGTGTCTGTATATATATATATATAGTCTAATAATTATTGTCTCTACTTATACAGGAAGTGGGCGACTCTGCTCCAAGGTAGTAATTCTTTGTTGTCTAAGGGTATAAATTTGAGGCAAACCACATTCGTTTATCCTATTTTAACAAAGGTTAACAAGTATTTTCAGTGAAATTGACATTAACCTCTAGGCTGGTTTTGAATTCTATTTTAATTATCAGTGTGCTTATGTTATGAGGGTTGAAATCACCAGCTCATCTTTTATAGATTCAAACAGTAACCTCAGCTATGATGAGCAAATTGAACTTCTGAATCAGTTTTTAATTTTTTTTACCAGTTCTTTGATATTTCTAGAATTTAGGTTAGTGTTTTTTGTATTGAGATTATATTCACCGACTTTTCTTTTTTAAAAAGTGTTGTACGCCGAGGATAACATGGAGCAGAACACTTCAGCAACCAGGCACTGATCTCTCTCTCCTCCGTGAAGAGTAGCGACGTTGACATTGACACCACAGAAACCACTGCAACCAGGCACAAGTGTTGTCGACGTTGACGTTGGCTTATGGCTAGTCAAACAAAGCAAGAGGATAAACTAAACAGGTTGAACAGAGTAAAATGGACATATATAGGAGTGCACCGAATGAAAAATAAAGTAAAGTTTAGTCATGTGCCCCTTACTTAAAAAACATTTTTCTTCTTGCAAAAGCAAAAGTTGGAAGAAACCTACCCCATTTTGAAGAAGTAAATATATTCCATTTGTGTGTCCCCAATTTGCAAGGTAAAAAAAAAGCTATCTGCTCGGTTTCAAATATTGCTTCTGTGGATCAATGAGATTTACAATTTATACTTTTGTTCACCATAGATGACGAAAGATGCCTCATCACATCTGGCACTAAGGAATATTTTCGTGGCTTGGTTGGTATTGTAGTTACCACTTATGATATGATAGTTGCTTTTGGTAAAGAAACAACGTATAAAGATTATGAACAAATTATTGGAGAAATACTAAACAAAGAATGAGACTGCTACTGTTGGATAAAGTATTTTTTTTATTAATACATAACATAACTATTATTTGAATAAGTTAGTTTCGGTACAACATAATTAATAGGTCAATTTTAATATTTCTAATAATTGAATTCTTGCGTAAATTCAATAAAGGTATACGATTCATAGTTGCGAATTTACGCAAGAATTCAAACACTAGGAATATCCAAATTGAACTATTAAATATATTAATTAAATTTTTTGGTCTCTAACATCTGCAACTATAATCCATTAGTTATATAATTTGCCAGAGTTTGCATGCATGTATTGAAACTAACTTATTCAAATAATAGATATATTGTGTATTAGTTTAAAAAAAAGTACATCATCCAATAGTAACAGTTCTCATTCTTTATTTAGTATTTCTTCAATGATTTATTCATAATACTTATATACTGTCTCTCCACCAAAAGCAACTACATTATTATTAGTAGTCACTACAACACCTGCCAAGACAAAATAATTTTACTTAGTATCAAATGTGATGAGTTTTATCTTCTTGTCTTCTATAGTGGACTAAAAACTAAATTGTAAAGCCTATTGATCGACACAAGTAATATTTAAAACCAAACAAAGACAGTTTTTTTTTATCTTGCGAGTTGTGGACACACCAACAAAAAATTTCCCAGCACGAAATGATAACACAATAAGACCGGACTTGGCTCGACTTATAGTTACAACAAGAGAAAAAGTTTTAATCATTCAATGAAGAAGAACTGTAATAATGACGATACAGTAAACCACTTGTCTAAGGAAATGCAAAGAAAATTGAACTTAGCCATAACTATTTTGTCATGAACGATGGGAATTGAATTAGAAAAAATAATAAGATGACATAAATTTTCACCAAGAAAAAATTAATATATATTTATATATATTTCCAGATATATGTAGTAGCAAATTGCACAAAGGCTGAAATAATTTTATTTGCATGCACAAGTTCTTTCTTAAATTATTTTAATCTCAACTTTCTTTCATAGTAACTCTCTCCAGTCAAATTCCATAAGAAACCACACAAAATAAAAACTATTAGCAAGAAGAGAACAAGCATTGAAATCTCAAAAAAGTAGATGAAACATAATAGCAAGTGCGGAACTTGGAAAGTTACCAATTCCAACGTATTCATCAGTGTCAACATTAAGTTATGTTTTCTAAACAATTTTATGGTCAACTATATGCATTTTAGTTCTTCCATTGGATCTGAAGCTATATTACTAATAACATTCAAATAAAATAAATATTGTTGTTTCACTTACAAATGTTTTCATTAGACATCCACAAAAATATTGGTGACCAATAATATGTGTTGTATGTGATAACGATACCTACCATTTATAAATATCTTACTTTCACGTACTTTTGCTTGTAGTTTCATTTATATACTCAATTCAGGGTTTACCTGCGGTTAAATTTCCTTTCAGTTGTAGTAACATAGAATGAAATGTAAAATGAAACAAGAAAAAAAAATATTCTAAAAGAGTTCCAAAGAGGAATTATATCTATTATAATCGAAGCGAATACTCTTGAACTTACATAAAATGACGGTATAACTTGAAAATTAAATGTGTTCTAATAAGATAGGCATATTTGAAAAAGAATCAGACATATGACTCACCAAATTAATTGAAAAGTCGCATTCCTCAAGCATAGGATAGTTCATTTTATTTAGTGACACTGTCTTAGACAACTTCCATTAAATGCATTAACTGTAGTAGGCAAAACTACATGACACCTGAGAAAAGTTTATATCGAGGGAATGAATGTCATCCCTATCCTCATCTAATGCACTGAAGGACATTTTGTGAATCCTAAACAAACACACATTAGATGAGTCGGTAGAAGTAATAATTGTATTCAACTGAATTGATGCAGATAAGGTTACCAAAGAATAAGGAATGTAATATGTGACATGATAGTTTAAAATTTAAGTATCCAAATTATATAAGTACCTTTAATTTAATCCAAATGATGTGAAAAAAAAAATATCAAGACTTCCACATGGATCAAAGTTATTTGGAGATTCTGATTCAGCATAATATCGATTTATTTTCAGCATAAGATTAAGTTTTCTACAATTAGTACTCTCACGGATAAGGTCTATTGTATAATCTAACAACTTCTCTTTAGACACACTACAAAAAATTCAGCTTTACCGATGGAAATTTCCGTTGGTATTTTGTTGGTATGTGGTGTTATCGACGAATTTTTGACGGAAAAACGTTTGTCGGAGAGATATATGTCAGAACCGGAATTCCTGACGGAATTATAATTACATTGTTATATTAACGACGATTTACCGTCAGTAATAAGTACGGAAACACTGTTCCGACAAATGGTCATTACTGACGAAATTTCAATTCCGTCGTTATATTTACCGACGGTTTATTAATTCCATCAGTATTAAGAGTTGAGAGTGTAACAGTGATTCCCGACGGAAGTTTAAATCCGTCATATTGGTGCGATAATTACTGACGGAAAATTACCGACGGAAACACTATTTCCGTCGAGAATTATCGCACCAATACCGATGGAAGTTTAAATCCGTTGGTATTCCGTTGGGAATTTTAAAAAAATTACAGAATCGATTTGCATTCATAATTTATCCCTGTTTACAATTTACATATAGATATAAAACCATCACAAGCGATGACATTTCATATATATACAAACATCACATTTTCAGTCACATTATACATAGCATAATAATATATACAATCACATTATACATATCATATAATTCTTATATCCAAACAAACAAACAAACAAACACAATTCTAAATATTCAAACATTCTAACAAATCATGTATATCACAAACAAACAAATAGCTATGAAATACAAAATATGATAGAAACAAACAAAAGCTAATATCCATAACATCATCCATGACATAGAACAAATATAATCTAAATAAGATACAAACATAGAAAGAAATATTGATAACATCATCCAAATTTATATAATCGAATATATAAATCCATACCATGTCAAATGTGCAAAATATAAATACTCCAACCATAGTAGAAATATAAAATCTTGCACAAAGTAAAATAAGACAGATTAGAATAAGATTGATGTATAATATTTGCATTTATGTATAACAAATTTTACATTTTTGTAGTGACATCTCCCCTAATAATGTCCATAGTATTCAAATCCACTCGCTCCGCCGTACCTGAGCGCTGTGGGGATGCAAGGGCGGCAGGAGATCTTCGAAGAAGGAGAGAGACATAGAAACGCGAGGAGGAGGAAGAGGAGTGGGAGATGTGGAGGAGGACCGGTCGGAGTATTGAATGGCTTCGTAACAATTGCATTACCTTTATTGTACCTTTATCCTTAAACGACAAAAAAAAAAAAAAAAATACACAGTAAAAAATACATGCAAAATGCGTGACAATGACCAAAAGCAAAGCCCAGCTTTACCCCCCTAAAAATTAGTATTTTGCCTTAAAATCTTTCCTCCCAAAATCGATTACCCCTCCTCTCTCTTCATCGACGACAACAGGTCAAGCTCCATCCTAAAATCGCCACTCCTATAAGTTTATTAAGAAAAAAGTGAAGTAATTTATTCATCCTCTATATATATTTTATTATCTCGCACACACTTATCTTGCATATTCCTGGGCAATCCTCACAGATTTAACACTTCCGGGTACTCGAATATGTGAGGGTCACCAAGAAATGTACAGGATAATATATAAATTATATATATATATATATATTATTTGCTTTAACACAATGACTCAATCCTTAAAGCCTAAAGGTAAAATCTAATTAGCTTAACCTGAGCTAAAAAAATAAACAAAAAAATAAAAAATGTTATTAGGCATTTTAAATATATACCCCATCAGTACCTAATTTTTTTATTTTAAAATTTTATTAGCTTGCACGGTATAATTCAACCCCTAAATCATAAGGTTGGATGTAATGTAATTAAATTTGTAATGTAATATAATGTAATTAAGATTACATTATTGTGAAAACATTTTATACTATGTATGTAATCCAGATTATAAAGTATATTCTTTTATTTGATGTCTATTATTTTTTATAAGAAATGTAGTTTATATTATTATAAAATTATAAAAATATCCTTATAACAAAATTTAAGTAATTATCAATTACATCAAATTAAATTAGACTAAATTAAAATTTTAGGATAATATTTATTAAAATTCTAGTAGATATTTTTTAAACTTTATAAACTCTGATTTATTTAAATTCTGATTTCATATAGATTCTGATTTATTTATATTCTAGCAAATGTTCTTTATTTAAATTGTGATTTTTTTATTAAAAAACGTAAATCCTCTATATTGAATAATTTTTTAAATGAACCACACAATTAATTAATGCAATTTTTATTAAACAAAAGTTAAAACACCACTTGAAATTTTTATTAACCACCAAGTTTGCATAAAAACAAAGTTTAACCATAAATTTGCATAAAAATAAAGTTTAATAGGAAATTACAAATTTACTTGTCAAAAGAAATGACAACAAAACCTAGAGGTTTGCTCCTCAAATATCTTCACTCAATAACGTTTTCATCCAAACTTCTTTCTTATCATCTGGTATGGTGAAGAAAATATCTGTAGCCTCACGAACACAACCAATTTTTCTTATCGCTTTGTGCCACTTCAGCATGCTAAGCCAGGTAACTTTATTAAAACCTCATTGACTTTTATTCTTTTTTCAGTGCCTTCATCATATTCCAATGCTTTACTGAATCGATTACTTGCATTTTTAAGTTGTTCCCCAAAAATAGATGTCGCCTCTCTAATAACCAGAGACAAATCTTTAGTGCTCTCGGTCAGTCTCCTTTTGGCTTAGAACTCTCTTTATTTAATCCAAATATGAAATCTTGGGCATATGAAGCTGAATCCCCATCAACACCTACACTTTCATCATGATTTTCAACTACAATTTTGTTTAATTCTTCCACAATATCAGCAGAAATTTGAGCATCTTTCCCAGTGCACGGTCTCCACCAAAGATGATAGAAAGTTCCTCATAGTAGGCCAATGACTTGCTGCATGTCCATGAGTCTATAAAATAAAATTCATAGTACTAACTAAACAAAAGAAAATAAAAATAAAATATTTTAATAATAAAATAAATTACCTTTATATATTCATCCCACACGAAATTCTCAGCCATAACAAGTTTTTTTCTGAGTCCCAATCAAAACCGCTACTACCAACTCCATACAACATGTCATGCACAACATTGTGAAGCTTTTGGAAAGTTCTTAACCTTGATTCAATGTGTGGTTTTGCCTTAATTCCATGTCCAGGCAAGCTAACTTCAAGCATTTATTGTAGCTTTAGTCCATGTTCTGGCCAAAAACCTTTCTCGTTCTTGTTTCTAAAGTCTCCGACATTATTTAATTGCATCAATACTTCATTAAGTGCATCATCTTTGTTCTGGTGAGAAGCGGCTTGGACGGCCAAAGACAATGAGACAGCTGATGAGGAGGCTGACCGAGAGGAAGATGAGCCTTGCAAGGTTAACACGAGCGTTAAAGGACACACCGGACAGGATTCCGGCGGATGTCCCTCCGATGCTCAAGTCAGAAAGAAAGGAAGAGAATTAGGGTTTACAGAATTTAGAGGAGGCCGGAGAGAAGAAGTCCCTTACTCATCGTTCATGGTGTCTTATATATTGCCTTCCTCCATGGCGTTGTGGGTTTTTAGGATTTGCAACCGCTCCTGCATTCACGAAAAATCTTACCTTTTCTGTCATTATTTTCATAATTATTAATCAATTATTCCAATTCAGGCAAAGTCTTTTTCCATCAAGGCTAGACACGGTCCTGATTAAACAGGATAATTTTTCATAAATGCTAGACGGATTTTCCTTAAATATCACGATAGATATTAATAGTTATTCCGCCGAAATCCCCGAAGAAGTTGGGTGATTTTTAGCCAAAACAATCCCTCGAAACTTTTCCTTAAAAAAGATTTCCAATATATATGCCTGAGGTGGACCTTGGGTCCTATTCTCCCGAGCTGGACCACGAGTACTATTCACCCGAGGTGGACCTCGAGCACTATTCTCCCGAGCTAGACCTCGGGCATTTTCCACCTGAGGTGGACCTCAGGAGCCTTTGACCGATGTCAGCTCTGCTTCTCCGAGTTGGCAGTGTTAGTGAGAGCCCTAGAGCCAATCATATGATGATTGTTGTATGGACTCATTGTATCATATTCCTAAATATTAATAAAAGCATTTCTTTATGGTTATTATACTTACTTGTATTGGCGCTAAATAACTAAGTATAATAGCGTCCTTGAGTAGAAGATTCTTATCTATATCAATCGATTGGTTGAATCGATAGTGAGA
>JBAMIE010000022.1:2274351-2287291 GCA_037177295.1 Kaempferia parviflora | reverse complement strand
ATAATAACCAAAATGTCTTTATTAATATTGGAATTTAATACAATGAGTCCATACAACAATCAACATTTGATTGGCTCTAGGACTCCTACTAACACGAAGCTCCCGCCAATGTGGGATCCCAGCCAATGTGGGAACCCGGGAACGGGTCGGGCTACATTGGGTCTATTATACGCAACCTTACCTTGCATTTTGCAAGAGGCTATTTCCGTGACTGACCCCGTGACCTCAAGGTCACATGGCAGCAACTTTATACGCCAAGGCACCCCTTCCAACAAGACTTGAAGAGATATTGAAGAAAATTTGAGTAGCCTAAATTAGTCATGATAAGCCTCTACAGTGTAGGGAAGAAAGTGGCACATTATCGTGGCAAGAAGTCATGTCTAGCACTAGAACAATGTCTATCGGTGATGCTTAGTCTAATAGTCTCTGATGGAAGAATTTTTATACAACATAGAGGCCTAAACTAGAACTTCAATGTATTCAGATTGAAGTATGTAAACTAGGTGGTGCTCAGCCAGCCTGTTTCGAGCAGTAAATTTTCTGGGCTTGGACATGCCCCTGAACAAAGTCCAATTCCATGAATTGTGTAGACAATTAAAATAGGAGAATAGTAACTGTGAAGTGTTTCAGTTCCAATCCAAGAAGCATTTTCATGTTTCACAAGTCAGAATGTTCCAAGTAACCATATTTTGCATTTGAACCAAAAGCGGTAAGAAAACAAACAACCACAGTAAACCAAAACTCCCAATTATTAGGATTGGCCACATGGATGCCATAGCTACGTAACATGGTCTATAATACCAGGTCATTCAATCCTAGTTTAGGCCTCTTTTGATTATGTTATAAGTAAAGTTGTCTTTCTTAGAGAATACTTTAACCTAATTAATTTTACTCATAATTATACAGTCTCTAAAGTTCTGTTTACACTAGCAGAAGAAAAGGATTTCTGCCAAAGGGTGGAAGAGAGAGAGTGGAACAGAATTCAGCTTCCTATCCTCCAATTGCTTGCAAAGAAACCATGATGAAGGGTTCAGTCCGCTTCAACAAAAGCTATTTCGGTCGAAACACTTCCACCCAAAATCAAGCAAAAGTGACTAGCCTTTATGAAAGAAAAGAGAAAATGACAGCTTTGATCCCAAAACCTCATGGTCAAAGTCTAAAATCTGGCGTTGTAGATGCCAACGTCGCTCAACACTGAGGTTGGGCTGAGGAGGTTGATGGTGTGAGCAAGGGCAATGCTGTGGAGGTTGGCAATGCGGGTAAGGGCTTTGATGATGCCAAGGAAGCCTACATTGTGAGGGAATCAATTCACTAAAGACTGTAACAGTATGGGTAGGAGTGTTGATTAGTGTTGATGAGGTTGATGATGAGAGCAAGCATGATGCTGGTGTTGGTTCATGATGAAGAGCTCAACAATGTGAGAGATGGTGCAAGTGACATCAAACTTGCATTAAGAAAGAAGGTTGTAGATCCCACGAGGAAGACAAGGGGGAAACTTGCCATTTGATTTATGCCATCTCTGTCCTCTTCCCCTTCCCTTTGCTCAACTAACCAACATTCTTCCCTCCTCTTTCACCTCCTCTCACTCCCCTTTACCTTCTCTCCTTTCCTTCTATTCCCTCCCATTTCCTACCTCTAGGATAAAATTAAGGCTACACTTTATTTTCAATATCTCTCCTAGCAATACAATCATTGTCATATGCTACCACTCACACATTTCAAGCAATTCATGTAATAATATCATCATATGCTAGAAAACACTAAAAGAAAATATTGAAGGTCAAAAGATAAGAAGTGTACAAACAAGAATAATAGCTGGAGGGCATGTATGTGATAGCGGAAATTCCAAATTTTTTTGAAGCATATCTGTCATCAAATAAATTACTTTATTAGTTTCCCAAATACAATCCAATCAGATAGTTATATGTAACGTTGAAGACTAATTGTACTAAAAACAAAACCATCAAAGTTAATTTTAAAAAGCAACAACAGTTTGCACATTCAGATCATAATTACAGTGCATATGAAGAGCATAATAGAAGTTAAATTGCACTGTGAAATGCAGAACATTGGGCAACATATGTTCGCCTAAACATATTGATAATAAGTGTGCAGTGTACAAAATAGTTTGTGTTTGGTACAGATTAATATTTGACTAATTCACATAGCTACAGCCATTTTGGTCTAGGCCAAGAGCTATTCAATTGATAAAACATCATGCTTACAACATGCTTATTTTTTTCTTTATCCTTCTATCTATTGGATCACCATGGACAGCCCAACTCCACCAAACAGAAAAGAAGTTTAAAGTGATCCAAGATGACCTCTTTTGTCTCTCTTTTATATATTTGCAATTCCTTTTATACTCTCATGTACAGTTTTTATATGTTTAATTGTATACTTGTATCAGCTATTGGTCTGTCTCGATGCTGCTAAACCACAACCTATTCACAGCCTATCAGATCTGCCACCTAGCCTCTTCCAATGCACCAACAACCAATCACCACCAAATATGCCACTCTTTTCCCATGTATTCCCCTAGTGGTAAGCCACCAGCATCCTTCAGCAACACCATGGATGATTGTCAACTCTCACAGAATTGAAGCTGCATTTGCCAACCTAACCAACTACCAATTCCCTCCACTGGCTTCACTTGCTATAAGACTAAGTAATCTCAATACTCTTCTCCACATCACAATGTGATAAGATCAATGATAGTCACTTACCAGTCAAGGCACTAATATAATGTTAAATTTGATTGATTACCATTTGTCCCAAAATTTTCTGCTTCTATGAATGAACCCAGTCTATAGATTTATACCCTACCAATTTTGATTCTCATTTAATAGTAATGGGCAGATTAGTAGTCTTTATGTGAGAGATCCCAATGTTACCCACTAATTCCATGTTTTTCCAACTTCATTTTTACCACAATGCCTATATATAGGCATGTGTAATATTATTTTGCAATGTTATCATGATTAAATTTTCCTTCATCTCTAATTCTTCTTTGCCTCTCTTTTCTCATTGTTGTGCACTCCCCCTCTTCTTTGTTATTCCTCAACGTTGGTATAGTTCTAAAAAGAACCAATTGTTGATTAAGTCAGTTTAACTTTGAAAGGCAACCAAGAACAATCACGCTAGTATAAAAAAAACAGTATTGATTACCAGTAAGTATCACTTCTAAAATATCTGTAACCAAGAAAGCATTATATATGTTAACTTTGGGTAGAACAAATTTATATGCTTACCTATTGCATACAAATATTTAATTATCAATGTACAACATTATGTAGGATCTACTGCTTTGTTGAAAAATTTAAGTTCATTTGAAATCATATTATGCTGAAAAGTTAACTATCTATTAGGATTATGAAGGCGCAATGAAGTGATTTAGAAAGTTTCCAAAACAGATGGAAATTAAAATAACCTGTTCCACGGCACCTCTGGAGCTTAAGCGAACCTCTCGTTTGTATAGTCCTACAACAAAGTGAAAGATTAATACATTATGGAAAATCATCGTACTGCAATATATTTCTGTTTAACCGCCAATTCTAGTCTACATTGCATCATAATTACGAAAAAATTGGTACAAGAGAAAGGAACAAAGAGAGCGAGAAGCATTTCTAGCCTCTTACCAGAACCTAAGGCGAGATTCTGAGAACGAGGGCGAGTTCAAGCAGAATTCGATGAGCGCGTCCTTCCTACTGCCAATCCCTATGACCTCAACCGGCTCACTCCGGTCAATGCGCGCGCCGCCCGATGTCGTCTCTGCTTCCACCCGGAGTCGCAAGGAGGGTTTCCTTCGCGGCGCGCCGGGGAAGTCGCGGCGAGCACTGACGCCGTATCGAGAGCTTGGCCTACAAAGAGACGCAACGGAAATGGATAACGAGCTTCTCCGAGCGAGAGCCTCCATCTCCATGGACTCCAGCGAGATAGAGATCAGGCCTCTCCGTCGAACGAGGAGGCATTCGATATCCTCGTCTGCTCGGTCGGTTCGGCCAGTATCCTCAAAACTCTGACATAACTTTACTTTGCACCCTGAATTATCATATTTTCAAAATACGTTTTAATTGCCCAAACAACGGGTAAAGTTGGGGTTGATCCGCCACGTCACCTTGCTTCGTCAGATAAAACTTAATTACGAGAATCTTTTTTATAAAAGATAAATAAAAGAACGTTTCATTATTTTTTAAAAAATAATTTAATATCAGGCTCACGATCTGGTATAAAAAAATCAAGCTAAAGTGGATCTCATATCAGGTCTAACATTGGCATAATAAAAATTATGTAGAGGGATAGATAAATTTAAAAGTTGGGTACATTTTTTAATAAATACAATATCTTAAGTGTACTTTTGGGTAAAAAAATTAAAATTTCTTTATTGAACAAATTTATTTTTTCTTGTAATAGTTATGTGATTATTTATTTATTTTTTTCCGCAAAAAGAAGTATCCTTAGTTCTAATAATTAGGAGGTATGCCCACTTCATCATTATTTTATTAAGTGAATTAATCGTGTTAATAATTATAAGTAAAATAGCAAGAGTTTAATAAAACATTTAAATAATTTGAAAACACCAAAAATTGTATTTTAGACTTTAAGAGTACAATAAATAAAAAAAATTACCTAAACAAACATGGAACATTGTCATAATATAAGAGATTAGATTGAGAATGACAAAGGTAGAGTCGATTCAAAGAAGAGATTTTGTCGATACCTCTTCCCTCAGTGCGGATTCTCTGGTCCGCAAAGTTTAATTTCCTCCTGGTCTCGATCAAGAAGACCGTTGGATCAGATCAGAAATTTATTTACTAGTCCTTCCATTGGATCAGATCGGAAATATATGTATTAGTCCTTCCTGATCTGATGAAAAACTACCAGGGGATCAAACTTTAAGAACCAGAAAATCCAATCTGCCTCTTACCTTACCTCGTAGAGCTTAGCCATCACTCCGAACCAATCTGGTAACTAAATGGTGAATTACAAAAGAGACATACTATCCAGTTCATCTAGTTCCGATTAAGTTGACCAACTTATCTGGTTCGAAACAAGCACCCATATTTCCGTTAACTTCTAATGTTACCTTCTTATATGTTTAAGATTACTATCTGAATTCCTTGCTTTTTGTTTGTCGACTGACCGCCTCTCAACCCGTACGATTAGCAGCAACTATGATTCTCTTCATCGATCTGAACGAAAGGATTGACCATCACATTAGATTGGCTCAGACTGAAACCAATTCCTCAAAATCATATATAAACCAAGAAATGTAAATAATGGTTAAAGGCTTGAAAACTTGACTAGGCAAGTTGGAGTAATTAAGAACTTTATAGCACAAGTTAAAGTCCGAAACAGAAGAATTGAACCACAATTAAAGCATTTATGAACTGCTATTCAAGATCATAAGCAGTTTTTTCCATTGAGAATAAACTTGAATCGCCCACTTTTGATTGGAAAACAGGCCCACATGACATATTTAGATTGGGCCTGTACCATGGTTGAATACTTTGTTAATGTTTACTTTCTCAGGCCAAGATCATAGTCGATAATAATCATGAGAGAACCTATCACAAATGAGAAAGAACATGAGATAGAAGGACCTCAATGTTAACTGAAAGTTAGTGGCACAAACTAGATAGCAGTCAGCAAATTCACATCTTACAGTGTTTTATTGTAAACAAATCAACCATATGAAAGCTCATTAAAAGATTAAAAAGAAATCAACATTTTTTAATCTGTAACATCAATAAAGCAGCAACTTTTCGTTAATGTTCTGTAATGCTAAATAGATGCATGAATTACATAAGGAATTCAAAGAATGAACCCCAGAGAAGTCACATAAAAATTTCAATTTCTTTAAATGCAATGCAATGAAGAGATAAGACCTCAACAAAGGATAATTGTCGTGCAGCATTAGGACTCTTTTCAAAATCAGATTCATAATCTCACATGTTATTTGTCCCAGCAACAATATGTTTTCAATGGAAAGGCAAAAAGGAAAAGACAGGACACAGTTAAAAGTCAGTGAGGATTATGATGATAGGAGCCATGAATCTGCCAAGGGATCAAGAATGGCATCCTGCTGAGAAGGGAAATAACATTGCAAATATGATCTGTCTTGACATGACAGGAATATTCTAAGCTTAATTAAGAAACAAAAGTAGAAGACTCAACATCCCAAATGGAAAACATATCTCTCAAGACATAGAATAAGATATTGCTCAACGTTTCCAGAAAAATCCTGCAAGTGGCCACAGTACTATCATCTTTTGAAGCAAAGTCAAAAAAGTTGTGATCAAGTCTTTTTAGTTGCTCTATAGTTGTGTAAAATCAGTGAGTCAGTGACCAGGGTCACTAAAGCAGCTTTGCAAACAGTTTGATTATTGCCCCCTCCATGACAAAATTCAGTTTTCAATAGTGTTTCCACTGAGAAAAGAGTCCATATTATGTGGAGATAGAATTTCCAACATGGTTTTTGCCCTACCACTTGATTCATTTACTGAATTTAGAATCTTAGCGCACGCTCAAACAAGAATCTTACAGTTTTCCGAATCTAGATAAGTGTCAGGTAATGTAAATATATGTCTAGATTATATCTGTCTTGATAATTGAATACTAATTCAAAGGGAAATAAGAAGCAAACTTTTCTCCTGAGGTTGAACAGATTAGAGATTATTTCCATGAAAATTTCAACATAAGGGGAAAAGAATATTTTAGTAGAGATAACAAAAGGCAATGCTTGCAATATATACAAAAAGGATTGGAGGAATAAGTCGTGAAAGAAAGAGAAAATGGCATCTGTAGAAGAATGAGATAATAAATCAATCACGGGTCTATCTACATGTCCCAATCACCCTTTAACTTTTATCTTATCTCGGTCCTCTTGGCCCTGTGAAAATTAGTTTTGACATGAAAGCAAGACCAAGTCAAACATTGCACATACCACATGGAAGGAAGTATGGAGAGAATTGGTAGCAAGGGCTTGAAGGAGGAAAAGTAAAGTTAAGAGGAAAAGAAACCAACTTCTTTCCTCATGTCTGTTTGAAGACATTCTATTAATTGATTAGGGGGATGGAAAACAGAATTGTTAAAAAAAAAATTATCAAAATGTCTCTGATTCGTCAGAAAGATCAATCTTTAATCAATCAACAAATACCAACTATCTCTGTGCTTCTTCTCTAATATCATATAGCCATTGATTCATTCTATAGATGTAGATTTAAGTTGAACCATAATTCTCGTGTTAAGTTCTATTCTCGATGGCAAGCAAGGTGTTTGTTGAGAATGAAGTGATGGTATCTAGGGCTTTGTAATGGGTGGATCAATTGACATAAAAGATAAATATGTTCCAAGCATAAAAACAAGTTTAGAAAATACTGACTCTTTTTTCAGAATCTCAGTGAGAGATTTGATTACTTTTTCAAGCAATTAAGGATACAAAAATTATTAATACAGTAGAATATGCAAGTATTTGAAAATTAGAAATAAGACTTAGGCTACCTGGCTAGAAATCTAAGGTGCTACATGCTGAGTTATATCATTAACTAGATCCATCTCAAGAAAAAGCATGAAATTCTAAAGAAGCATCTGAACTCTTTCCAAACTTGTGTATGAGCTAGCTAAGGTTGAAGAGAAAATATGATCTGCAAAGCTTGATTAGACTTTGATCTCTTCACTGAATGAGCAGATCATTATTATAAATAATAAAATCATTGATCATATTGTTTAATACTATAGACAATATTGTACAACAATAAAAATAACCTAAGTTTTATTCCACTAGGTGAGGTTGGCTATATAAATCCTTCTACTTCATTGGATTCTATCCCCTATTATATCGTCATCTATATTTAAATAAATTTTATTTTATTTTATTGTTGCTAAACAAGTCTTCTTTTTCACATTTGATTTGAATATTAAAAATATTTTATTTTATCTAATTATTATTCAATTACTATAAATTTTATTGATGTAACACGAGATGGCAAAACATGATCTTCACCAAAAGGGGTAAATTTTCACATAGAGAAGAAAAGTGAAAATTTTAATTAAAATATAAGACTTTAAACTCCTTTTATAAACTTAATTAAAAATAAATAAGGTAATAAAATTTATAAATAAGAAAATATGATAATTTAGTAGGTATTTTATAATTAATTCCCTACTAATTATTTAAATAGAAGATACTAATTACTGCAGCCGCTTTATTTTTTAAATATTTTTCAATTAATTTCCTTTTATTGCTGAGGTGCCAATTTGAGATTATCTTCAATTTCTGTTTTTCAATTGTTGCCTATTATGATAATTTATTTTCTTCTCTGTATTAATTATTAATATTATATCAAATTAAAATGAAGAAGGTAAATAAATTTTAGTTTATATTTTCTGATTTTTTTAAAAACTTTTCTTACTTGATCTACCTAATCTTTATTGATTCGATATTGTAACACCTAAGTTTTTGGACTGTCTCATATGGATAGCAATACCAATTTTAACAACCATCACAATGGGCTGACTAATATATTTTAAGCAGATTGATAACAATCTGCATAGCATGTTCAATGAGATTGATTTTAGAGGCGGTTTATAGATAGTGTTTATTGCAATAAATAATGATGGATTGGCCTTAATCACAGCATTTTCCAATATTTCAATCCTTGCTTTTTCTCCAAATAAACAAAATTTAGAGTCTCTTCCTTCTTCCCCTTTCAGCTTTCCACCCAAATAGGCATAATGGAAGTATTGTTGGCAAGTTTTAGCTTCTGGAATTGTTACAGCCCAGTCATACGTAACTACTTGTTCAATAATGATTCTAACACAACTTTATAATCTTAGAAGCTACTAAAGCAATGACCCCTCATGTATTACCAAAAGGTGTACAGTTTTTTTTGGGGTAATCCTGGTCTTACGATCTGACTAATCCTGGAGGTGATTACCCAACCCCATAAAAGTTTCCCACCGGCCACCAGGATAAATCCGAAAGCATAAGTAGCATTCCAGACAATCGTCGGTTCAAATGTGGGAGGTGAATTTCTTACACTCCCTGGGTTTTGAACCCTGGATGCATGGGAGCCCCAAGGTGTGCTTAGCACTGCACCAAAAGGTGTACACTTGAACAATTGCACAACAATTTTAATAAACTAGTATTCCATAATAGATTTCTTAAAAAGTCTCATCCCAATTAGTTTAAGGCACTATATACCTGGAAATCCAAATGTCTTGTATGAATCCTAAACTCTCCTCTGTACATCTTTTTGATTAAATCAAATCCAACCTCCCCCTTTTTCAAAATATGTTAGATACATTGTCATGTGGTTTAGGCAAAGTGAAGAACTCAGTGCATTGATGAGAAAAGAAATACCTCCCCTCCATTTCCACATCCCCATTCGCTCCCCTTTTCCCCCTCTCCATGTTTCCAAATAAATAGTACTCGAGTTTTTGAGATCATTTCTCCAATGATTACTTGTTGAACCATTGCAGCAGAATTCTGATACGAGATATATCATCCTATGCCCTCACCTTATCCCAATTAATCTGATATTGAAATGACAAATGAAGCATATCCTGCTATTCCAGCCAACTATGGTGGACAAGTCACCACACTCAGTTTAGCATATAAAATTTATATTACAGTCCCCCTTACTATCTCATTTTCAATTTTACAATTTCCCCTTGTTTTGTCAAGTGAATTGCCATTTTCTTGGCATCTCTATCTATCCTCCCTTAGATTTTTCTCTTTATATAAAGATAACCCAGTCGTCCAGATTTCTAACCTTCACCATTCAGTGAGTATAGTGTGAAACTATAGGAACATTAACCGTGATGCAATACTCCAAAGCCTTGTCTGACCCTCCTCTCAAAGAAAGGTATGGAGCCTTCCTCTCCAACTCCTCTAACCTTCAACGCTCAGAAGTCATGGAGTGTGAGCTCCCACTGATCGACATAAGCACGTTGAGGATGAAGGATGATGAAGAAGAGAGGTGGTCTTGTGCTTCGGCCATTGCAAAGGCAGCAACTGAATGGGGCTTCTTCATGGTGAAAAACCATGGGATCAGCTTTGAACTACTCGAGGAGATGAAGAAGGAGCAGCAGAGGTTGTTTGCCAAGCCATTTGAAGAGAAGAGCTCCAAGATCCTAAAAGGAACCTATAATTGGGGAAACCCCATGGCAACATCTCTCACTCAACTCCCATGGTCGGAGAACTTCCTTGTACCTCTCAAAATGATTATTGAAGACCAAGAATGGTGCAGCTTGGAGTTCGGTTCTCTTAGGTATTCATTCCCAAATCCACATAAATGTCAAAAATGCTTACCATCAACCTATGCACCACGAAACATTATCTTCATCTTTTCTTTTCTTGATCTGTTGTTTGTGTTAGATATTTTCATCTTTTCTTTGGAATATGAGAAAACATAATCAGAGTCATGGTAACAGTCACTTAAGTTAGAATAATTAACCAAAAAAATCAATGACAGAACAACTATTGTGTACGATCAATATGATCAAGCTATGATAAATCAGAATACCAAAAGACAGTAACATATAACTTATTTCAGGGAGACCATGGAAAAGCTGGGGAGTGAAATGACAGACCTTGCTCACCTGCTTGCAAGAGTTCTAGCTGAGAACTTGGGGTTTCCAGGGGATTTTATTACCGAGAAATGCAGTCTGAGCACAAACTATTTCCGTCTGAACCATTATCCTCCATGCGCTCAGTCACAGGGTACCTTTGGCCTATTGCCTCATACAGACAGTGACTTCCTCACTATCCTCAGTCAAGATCAGGTTGGGGGCCTCCAATTGAGGAAGGATTCTAGTTGGTACGCTGTGAAACCTAACCAAGATGCTCTTATAGTCAACATCGGTGATCTCTTTCAGGTATCTTCTGTACAAAAAATATTGGCCATCCCATTCCTTTTCAAGGCAGCACTTTCAAGTTTCAAATGACTTCATTGATTGGCATTCTTTGAGATAGCATTTCTGAGGTGATAGGGAACTACATAGTCAGTAATTGCACCAGGCTCCACAAGTCATGGCTAATGACATCAGTTCAATAGTAGTTCCATCCACACATGCATAGAATTAACCACAGAACAGCCACCTTTTATTTTACTTAACTGATGCAGATGAGAATCTACTCTTCATCTTTATGTTGATTAATCTGTTTTGTTCCAGGCATGGAGCAATGATTTCTACAAGAGTGTAGAGCACAAGGTGATGAGCAATGCTGAGGCTGATAGATACTCAGTTGCCTATTTCCTTTGCCCATCAATGGATTCCATCATAGGGAGCTGCAGTGAGCCTTCCCTCTACAAGCAGTTCACTTTTTGTGACTTCAAGAAACAAGTGGAGGAAGACAAAAGAAGAACGGGAAATAAAGTGGGTCTTCCAATGTTCCGCTTATAGTTTGCATCTCGAGTAACCTGTAGCATATTGGAAAAAATCTAAGAAGCTACCAGATATTGATAAGAATAAAGTGGGTCTTCCAATGTTGACAGTTGTAGGCATCATGATTCATGCCAAAAGAAATAGTTCTATGAAAACAAAATTGACATGTTAAAGAACCTCATACACTAAAACTGCCCATTTTTATCATGCATGATGAAAACAAAAAATTTCCCAAATCTGTCTTTTACCCGAAAAAGTGTATGTTGGTGCAAGTTGGATAAAATAACTAAATAACATCTGTAAGGTTAAGAGAATTGTCGGCTTCCTGTCATATACAATCAAGTATAAACATTTGATATTAGTACTGATCTGTATCTCACACTCCATTATAGTAAAGGAGGGTACAGGAGCTAGATATAAAAAGGTCTGGCTTTCGAACATAGAAAAAAAGGAACACAACAAAGATTAAATAAAAGAAGATACAATTGTATCAAAATAGAACCAAAATGATTTCATGAAGAAAGCGAGGAGCAACTTGATAGATACAAACATATCCAAGATACTTGGAAGTCAAAATCAGCAGTTATCCTTTAGATTCAGCTCACCATAGGACAATAATGCAGCTGGTACGTCAATGACTTAGCAAAATTCACCATACAATTTTCCACCCACCACTCATTGCCACGAATCCTAATGTCTAATGTGCATCTTTGCAATAGACTAGGTTGGAAGTATGAAAGGGAAAAAGAAATGTGCATCATTTTCCTTCCAAGAACACCAAAAAATGTTGAATTTTCTCAAACACACAGTAGCAGTAAGCAAAACAAGTGCAGAGACAAACTCATCCATTAGTGAGTGAGATAGCATCAGTTGAGCCATACAAAATTTAAAAAAAAAAAAACTTGGGAATCAAACGATACCTATATGGATAATGGAAGCCATCAATGATGCTGTTATGGAATAATAAGCCCTAGAAAAGCTGCAACTCATATCACCGTGAAAGTATCACAGGTTTGCCCGCTTCGTCCATTCTTGAAACCCTTGAATATGCAGGAATCCCAAGCGACGAAGTCTCTCTCGATGACATCGCTCGATTGTACGGCGGAACTCGGAGGCAACCGGAGTGGGCGCTTGGCGGCGTTGTGAGTTGCGTCGAACAGCTACCGGGCACGATAGAACCAGGGCAAGTTCTGTGGATTTAGCTTCAATGCCATGGAGGATGGAGCCCCAATTTTTAAAAAAAAAAAAAATATATTATTATTAACCTTTCGAATTCAAAAGTACCCAAAAGAAAAAAAATTAAAAAGTTAGCGATAAAATTTTATTTTGTTTTTAAATTTTAAATAATATTCTTTTGATTTTTTTTTTTTAACTGAGAACTTTTAATTTATAATATAAAAGTGCAATTTTTGTTGCATAATATATATATATATATATATATATATATATATAGAGAGAGAGAGAGACAAATGTTACGCTAAAGAGTCCTTATGCAGCACACTCCGTGCAAACCTGAAAAAAATTTTCTATTTGCATTTTTTTTTTTAAC
>JBAMIE010000022.1:2158712-2168790 GCA_037177295.1 Kaempferia parviflora | reverse complement strand
ATGTGATCATGCCCTTGACATTTAAAACACTTGATATCACGAGATTTGGAAGAAATGGACTCACTTTTTACCTTGAGTAGCATATGTTGTTGGTTTGGGCTTCTTGAAGGGTTCTAACTTTGTCTTGTTTTGCATTTGTACCTCCCTTCTTGGCATAGCCCGCCATTTGCTGTGGGTAGTTATTGGTTGTCCCTTTTTGGCCAATCCTCTCCTCCTGAGTTGTTCCTCCACTCTTAGTGCTTGGTGGACTATGTCCGACAACTCCACATAATGCTGCAATTCAACAATATCAACAATTTCAGGATTTAAACCATGTAAAAACCTGGCCATGGTGGCTTCCCGATCTTCATCAACATTAGCACGCATCATGGACAACTCCATCTACTTGAAATATTCATCCACACTTTTGGAGCCTTGAGATAACCTTTGAAGCCGCTGATATAAACTTCTATAATAATGGTTGGGTACAAACCTCCTTCTCGTGAGCACTTTCATCTCCTCCCAAGTGGAGACAGGTTGCTCTCTATTCTTTCTCCGAGTCATCATCACTTGATCCCCCCAAACAATAGCATAATCAGTGAATTCAATGGCAACTAGCTTAACTTTCTTAAGCTCTGAGAAATCATGACAGTCAAACACCATCTCCATCTTAGTTTCCCACTCCAAATAAGCTTCTGGGTCATTTCTTCCTTGGAAGGATGGAATCTTCAGCTTGACACCTCCCAAGTCATTATCCCTTCGATTCCCACCAATCCGATCTTCTCTATGCCCATTCCTTTCTCCTCTATATCCAACCCAATCCCGGTTGTAAGTTCGTTCGCAAAAATCTTCCACCACCTCTTCTTCTTCTACATCATCCCCCTGAGCATGTCTTTGTTGTGTCATGGCGAGATGGTCTCTTGTATGTCTTCTTGGTGTCTCATTTTCCACTCGATCCAACCTCTCATAGATAGATTCTAATTCAGCCCTCATCATCCGCCGCATTTCCCCCATCAATGCTTGCAATTGTAGGTTTGGAAGTTGTCTAGCCCCCTCATTTGCATCGTCCTCTTGGTTATTGGACATTTTTGTGAAGATGAAAGAAAACCTCACAAGCACTCTCTCACTTTTTGGTGGACTCTCAATTGATGATATCTCTTAGTTCTTAAGCAAACTTTAGAACAAATCAGAATATCACATAGCAATTCAAAAGAAACCACCAAAACTTATGATGACATAATTCTTTTAAGAGAAAAAAAATGAAAGAGTGAAAGATTAAGAATAAGAGGAAACAAGAATGGATTGCTGAAGATACTCACTTTGATGTGCACAAACAACTTCTTCTTCTTTCACTAATTTTTTTTACGATTCTTTTTTTTTTTTTTTGCTGACTTTTTTTTGCCAACTCATTGTTTTCGAATCTTTTTTTTTGAAGCAACGAGTAAAGATAGAAGAAAGATTTAAAACTTGCCTTTAAACCGAAGCTCTGATACCAAATGATGGGAACCCCACCAACAATTGTGATGGAACCTGAAAACTCAATTGATAAAACCCCAAGAATCGACATGCATCAAGCCCACGGAGGTAAAAGAAACGTCACACCCAAGGGTGATAAGTTTCGAGTTGAATGCCACTCGAACACATTAAACTCGATAAGTTCAGAAGTTCTTTTAATAACTAAGAGAACTCACAAATATCACCAAAACCAAGTTGCATTTCTTATTGAGATTTACCTCCCTTATATAATGGGGGTACACAAGAATACAAAATGAATACAAGTAAATAGATGTATGCATCAAATAGAGTACTAATTTTGCATGCAGGCAATTAAATGCATGCAACCATTAGGAGTAAATAGATACGTGCTGCATGTAACAAATTAGAGTAAATTCATGCATGCAACAATTAGAGTATTAATGTTGCATGCAAGCAATTAATAATTAAGTCTTCATGCACGAACATGTTCCCATACTTATTTTGAGTTCTCCATTATGCGCGCCCAAGTCACGGATCGATATATTCGATTATGTTGATGATGTCATGATCAACACTTGGGACTATCTTGGTCTCTCCTCATTCATAATCAAGACAATGTTCTTTGATTAGCACATTTAGCGCTTCCTTGAAATGTTTTGTCTGAAGTCTTGTAATTGAGACTTCCGAAAGTGACAAATGATCTCTCGTAGTTTCGGTCTCAATCTGACGATCAGTCCTTAGGTTTACATCAGTCCCCTGCCTACGACCTATCTTAATCAGCTTTTAGGATCGCGGATCCTGCACATAAAAAAGAAGATGAAGTAAAAGAAATTGAAAAACCAGAATCACATAATTGACCGACCGAAATAAGATTCAAAGTAAGATTAGGGATATGATATACATTAGACAGAGATAAATTAGACGTACAAATAGAGCCAACACCAGCTAGACATGGGAGAACCATCAGCGGTCATAACCGATACAGAAGGAGATGAATTTATAGATATAAAAGAATTAGCATTATGCGACATATGATGCGAAACTCCAAAATCAAAGGTCCAGATAGGGGAATGTATACCTGAGGTACCACTGGAGGGCAAGCCTAAGTGAGAAGAGGCAGACATGGCATGTCGCTGAAATGCAAGGTACTTCTGAAACTGTTCGATAAGTGCAGTGATTGTGGCATTGGATGATTGAATCGCTCCAGAGTTTGTAAGAGGAACTGTTATTGTCATGTTGGGTGCTCCAGATTTAAGGAATCATTATTGTGGTTGACTACCGTATTTCCATAGAGATTGCAGAATAACTAGTCACCTTTTTTGATCGTCAGATGGATTTAAAGAGCTCAAAATCCGATCTCCACCTATCAAAAGGTAGCCTGGATGTGAGGAGCGTTCTCTCAAAGTTTCAAGGGGATCCAACGGTTGAAACTCAAGAAAATATAATTCTTCTACAGCCGCCTCAAAGAATTTCAAAAAAAAAAAATTATTCCACAGTTCACCAAGAGAGGAGATGAGGAGATAGATTGGCTCTGATACCATGTAAACAAAGCAAAGAATACAAATAGAGTGTTAAAGGCAACACAAATAGAAAGAGAGAAGAGGCTAGCAAATTGTATATTAAAAAACCTAGTTTTACAAAGGGAAAGGAGATATAAATAGACAATAAAGTAATAACAAAAAGACTAATCCACCCTTATATAATAATAATTTATCATATAATAACAAGGAACTTGCCCCAACATTACTACTGTTGTATATGTCTTGTGCATGCATATTTTCTGTGCACACCTTGTAAAGCTCGAGTTGATGCTTCAGAGGTTCTTACCTATATTCCTGTTCTGCAGAATGTTTTATTTCTTCTTTGAATCTCGAGACAAGAGTACTGACCCTGTTGTAATATGGCTGACTGGAGGTCCTGGATGCAGCAGTGAACTAGCCCTTTTCTATGAAAATGGTCCTTTCAAGATTGCTAATAATCTGTCGCTTGTATGGAATGACTATGGATGGGACAAGGTAGTGTTATACATTCCAGGGTAACTAAATCATCTTTGTCACTTTTGATGTTTTCAGCACTTTCAAGCAAGTACTATTGAATAATAATAATAATTAACTTAATTTGTGAACCATTAGCTGTTATACTAAGTTTTGCAACCTTCATTTCCATATCTCTGAGGTGGTTCTCCACTGTCAGCAACCTGGTTTTATTTCTGATTTGTGCTAATTGAATGAGAATAATACAGGCACCAGCTTAGTCGGAACCTCTTCTTGAGAAGATTAGATGTCTAAATAAATTAACACAGCTTCCTCTCTATTAACGGAAGTGACTAATCAAGGCAAACATACCATTCCAACCTTGGTAGTTTTTAATCATTTGAAGCCATCACTACTAAACTAAAACATTCTTTTTCTTTTGTTCTGACTTCATTTCCTTCCACAATTTTACAACATCATTTTATCATCCATGCATGTATTCATCATGCTGAGTTGTTCCCCAGGTTTCAAATATCATCTTTGTCGACCAACCAACAGGAACCGGCTTTAGTTATAGTACAGACTTACGGGACCTTCGCTATGGTGAAAAAGGTGTTAGTAATGATCTCTATGATTTTTTGCAGGTAAATGATTTAGATAGTTTGAATTAGTTTCTTTCTTTGTATCATAAGGGAGTTCTGAACAATTTCGATATATTGCTATTGACTATGTTTACTTTGAAGTTGTACTAACTATTCTCCTTGAGCTTGTATAGGCCTTTTTCAAGGAGCATCAAGATTTCTTAAATAATGACTTTTATATAACTGGAGAGTCATATGCTGGCCACTACATTCCTGCTGCTGCTGAAAGAGTTCATACAGGAAACAAAGAGAAACAAGGCCTTAAGTTAAACCTAAAGGTACTCTAATGTTGTTCATACTTGTAATGAGACAATCCTTTAAAGGAGAATATTAGACTCTCTAGTGCATTTGGCATTTGGATATATGATAGTTGGTCTTCAAAATCCCAAGTTAAGAGCAACATTGACAAAAATATTTAAGTGTATTATATTTGCTCTTGCTATGCATTATGGCACTGTCTCTCTTCTCTCAGTATAGAAGTCATATATTGTAAATTCCTTTTGATTAGAATTTTTTCTGCTTAGTGAAAGAAATAATGCACAAGCATATTGGTTACATTTCTAATAGGGTTTTGCAATTGGCAACGGGTTGACGGATCCTTCAATACAATATGGTGCTTATGCTGATTATGCACTTGAAATGGGTATCATCACTGAAAGAGCACATAATAGCATCGACAAGATATATCCTCTTTGCCAGCTCGGAATTAAACTCTGTGGTACTTTCTTTTTCTGCGATAATGTAATTTTAGTACTAAAGCATGGGCACATTTCCAATATAATTTCCAACGATTATATCCTCAGGTTCTTCTGGAGTTGTATCTTGTGCTGCTTCTTTGGTTGTTTGTGAATCCATCTTCAATTCAATTATGCTTCTTGCTGGAGATATCAATGTAGGTTTTTACTGATTCATTCCTCTTCAATATGCAGTATTTAGATTTGCATGTCTGAACAGTATAGATTCCGTTGCAGTACTATGATATCAGGAAAAAATGTGAAGGGAGCCTTTGTTATGATTTCTCAAACATGGAGAAATTTCTGAACCAGGAGTCTGTAAGGAAGGTGCTTGGTGTTGGTAATAGGAAATTTGTATCGTGTAGTCCTCTGGTGTATGGGGCCATGATTACAGATTGGATGAAGAACTTAAAAGTGGGAATTCCAGCTCTTCTGGAGGATGGCGTCAAATTGATGGTCTATGCTGGTGAATATGATCTCATTTGTAATTGGCTCGGTAAGTACTTATGCTACATCGATTAAGTTAAACCTTAATGTACATCCTCTAAGAGTTGAACAATTTAAGGCTGGCAATAATCTGAAAGTAGAACATCTTTTTCTTTTCTGTGCAAGACTGAACATTAGAAAACTCTTTCTAAGTTGTGCTTGAATAAAATTTAGAAGCAAGCACACAAAGGTGAGATAATGTTCAACTCTAAACTTGATTGTATACTTGTATATCTTTGATTGACCAGAACGTTAGTGCATACATTGAACTGCATCTATATCAAATGTATCAAATAAACTGAGAGGATAGCTTTATGCAGGGAATTTTAGGTGGGTTAGTTCGATGGAATGGTCAGGTAGTCAGATTTTCAATGAAACTGCGTTGACACAATTTAAAGTCGATGGCAAAGAAGCAGGCCTCTTCAAAACTTATGGGCCTCTGACTTTCCTGAAGGTGAGTAGTATTATGATCATCAAGTTCATTTGTCTCGTTACGAGCGTTGCTTCCCGATTCACATGATTTTAGCTATTGCTTCTATGAAATCAAAGGTTCATAGCTATTTTTCGCATGTAGGTTCATGATGCTGGCCACATGGTTCCCATGGATCAGCCTAAGGCGGCACTGCAGATGCTCGAGAAATGGATGGAAGGAAGCTTGAACGAAGAACTGGTCACTGCGGTTGCTACTATGTAATACTAGGTATAGATTTAGGAACAGGAAACATAGATATCGATCCAAATTCGCCATTGTTAAGCTGTTGATGGTTGTAACTTCTTTGTGATGCATCGATCGTGAGAATCATACCAATTGTATAACCAAAAAAGAGGAAGAAAGCCCCCGGAGAAATGGTGCATCTGCTACCTAGACTACCACAGCAAGTATCAGCACGGACTTGCGGTTGAGAGCTCGTGAACTTCACCGCCTTTGTACCCTCGGAGACAACGTGCTTGGCTAGCTCTCCAGAGAGAGAACCAACCGTATTGGCTAGCTCTCCAGTGAGAACTAACTAATATTCGTGGTTTTTTTTTTCTACCTTTTTCATAAAATAATAAAGGAAACTCAGGTAACAAAAAGAGTTAGAAAAGAACAAAGAAGGTAATACTAATATTATGTTTTTTTTTTTTTCGAAGATGGTGAGAACTCCTGCTTGAAGGTTTAAATTCGTTGAGTATTTTTGTTAGGTAATTCACTAATAGATTGAAGAATTAGAATGGAAATTTAAATTACAAATTAAATATAAATATTAAATTTACCGACAACTTTAAAAGTTTAAATACGTAGAGCCTTGGCGTTGGTTGTTAGATCAGTTTTCGGACATCGTGGAGGGCTTTTTAGAGCAGCGCGTAAGTACATAAGTCGTAGCAAATTGTTAACCGATGCTACTAGCGAATCCCTTTTTATAGCACTATTTCAGGCGCCTGGACCACCCCCGAACGCCTGCACCGAAGCCTATCCGATCCTGATTCGACGATGAATTATCCATCTCTGGGCGTCTGGACCGGTCCGAGCACCTAGACTCTGACGTGTGCTAGCCAACTCATCTACGCACGCAACTGAGTTCGGCCCAATCCGGGAGCCTGGATGTACATTTTCTGACTAACTTCTAACTTCAATTTTTTACACCGAGTTAGCACAAGAAGTAAAATATAACATTTTAAATGAATTTGACAGTTTCGAGACTGTTCGATTCTGACTTTCGAATTTCCTGTAAAATTCTATGTTGAACCGACGCCTAGTGTTCTCTCAACGAGGAACACATCCTCACAGGGCCGGCCCTGGCCCAGGGCAACCAGGGCCTCTGCCCAGGGCCCAAAAAATTTAGGGGCCCATTTTCATTAAGTATATATATAAACATTTTTATTTTATTTTCCTAAAATCTACTTTTTCTCGAAGCTCTCGTCGAACATCAAAGCAAAAACCCTCGCCAAACGCCGATTTTCCACGTCGAATCGCCCTCGCCGATTCTCCTCGCCGAAGGTTGATTCTCTTCGCCGAAAGCCGATTCTCCTTGGTCCTTGCCGAAGGGCCCTTGCGATTCTTCTCGCCGAAGCCCTCCTCGCCGCGCCTTCCCTCCCTCTGTCCCTCGCTGTGGGACGCTACGATGACTACGAGCTTCTGCAAACCCTAAAAAGGTTATCATCTTTGCTCTGTTTTTCTGATAGATTCGAAAAAGTAAGATCTCCATTTTCCTCTTTCCTTCGATCTTGCACTTAGAATTTGTATGATCTCAAATAAACTTGTTGAGTACTAGCAGGAGTTATAATTTTTTTCTTTAGCAGATGGATTTGTATACTATGATCTCTTCTGTTTTAATCAAACTATGTGATTCCAATTGATCTGGGATCTGAGTATTTTCAAAATTTCAAATTGTATATTCTTATAGATTGTCCAATCATTGTTATAGACATTTGAATGTAGAGAGAATTTCATATTAAGGTAGATGTATGTTTCACGTTTCATAATTTCATATAATAGCTATCTAATGTTTTTTTATTGTATTTAAGCTTAATATACAGAAATTAGTATTGAAAATCTTATTCTATTTATAATTTCTGGAATGATATATATTGTTTTTCTCTAATGTTATTCATATAATAGCTATCTAATGTTTTTCTCTGCATCTCCATCTTGTTTTGTAGTTTTCTGTAACAGAGCAATGAGCAATGCTGGAATTTCTCAGTTTGGAAATGTCACCTGCATACCACCATACCTAAATTTTCTAGATAGCAAAGTTGCGATCTCCTTTTGCCAAACGTGTGATGTTGGATTGGTGGGTTGTTGGTTTTGAAGCTCTTCTAGTGGCTGGTCTTGCTGATGATCTTGTCAAGGTTGATCCCTACTTTTAGCCCGTCGGCAAAAGCTGCAATACTGAAGGATTTAAAGATTTCATGAAGTTGTGTGATAAATATGACATCCCTATGGTAAGAGTTTGTCAACCATTTATTTTCACATCATCAGATGATTATGAAAATTCTAATTTGTTATTTTTTGAAATTTCTCATTTGATATTCCCTATTGTTCATTTTTTTTGTTGTTGTATTACCTAAATCCATCTCTATATGACATGCTATTTATTTATTTATTTTTAAATTGTGCATTAAGTGTATGACAGAATTATTACGTATAGAGCTGAGTTTAAGTTTTTTTAATTGTTATGTTTGTATCTATAATTTCGTCCTAAAAAGAAGATCAAGTAATTTTTTTTCTGTTGAAATAAAAGTTAGGAATTTCTATCATCCTTGGTGAGAATTCGTCTCTCCCAATTTAGATCTTTCTACCTGCTGATTTTTTTTAATTAACATGTTTGCTCATCCATTCAGTATCAAATTTTTATCAATTAGTACTTAGGTTGATGATAGAATAAAATTAGGGCATAATTAATTATTTCGCCCAGGGACTTTAAACAACCAGGACCGGCTCTGCCTCCATCCCACGACGGAACAACCTCCATCAGGAGCTCCAACATCACATTCACTTAGATTCCAATCAGGAGTCCTCTCCATCTCCCTCACGCATCTTCTTCCATTTGCAAGTCATCACCACCTACATCCGCAGCTCGCTCTTCTTCTCCGCAAGCCACCTCCGCCAAGCTGATTTGCCTCTGGCAAGCCATCACTTGCAGATGCACTAGCATCACCATAAGGTGCCTTGAAAATTGGTGTGGTGGCCACAAGGAGGAGGAGGAAGTGAGGGCTCCTCGCCGATCGGGAGGAAGCGAGTGTCCATGTGTTCGGAGCCGAGCTACTCCCGTGCTTGTTCTAATCAAATCTCTCGTCTTCTTCCTCCTTTACGCTGCACTGCAACAAGTTATGAATTGTGATATGGGAGTATCGAAGGTCTCCATGTAGGCCAAGAATGTCAATAGTCCTGCTGAGATGAAGGTTAAAGTCCAGGTGGGTCAACAAATCGAGCTATCCGATCGTGCTCTCCAAGACGAAAGAGGTGGTCAATTGGACGATTAACTTGACTCAGCCTCACCAACCCCGATGTCTTGCGTATCTTCGCTCGGCCTATCCGTCTGCGTCGAAGATCATACGCTCAACTCCCATAACTCCACACTCTGCTCAATCAACTTTGATTCTTCCAATTAGTTTGCCCGATTTCAGTGGCTCAACTCCCTCGACTCTACACTCCGCTCAATCAGCTCCAATTCCTCGAGTCGGTCTACCAGCCCTAAGGGTTTAGCTCTTCCAACTCCACACTCCACTTAGCTAGATGCTCTTTCAATTATGTTCCTCCAGTCGGTCTGCCCGAGTCAAGAAGATAAGCTCCCCTGACTCATCAAAATATGAATAGACATTAAGAATATCTTTTAACGGTCTACCCGACTTCTGGGCCCATCTCCCCCAACTTAATGCTCTGCTCAGTCAGAATAGCTCACCCGACTATCCCCATCGGTTCATCCGACTCCATGGGCTCAGGCAGGGGTGAGCATTCGGTTTATTCGGTAATAAATTAACCGAATTAACCAAAAATCGATTTAATATTACATAACCGAATCGAATCAAAGTTTATACAAAATTAATACCAAATTAAATGAATTAACTAAATTAACTGAATTAATACCAAATATATTTAAAAAAATAATTAAAAAATTTATACAAAATTAATTTTGAATTAACCGAATGCTCACCCCTAATCAAGACAAGCTCTTGCGTGCTCTACTGCTTCCCGGTGCTCCGATACTTCGTTACTAATACTGTGCCACCACTCCGAACCTCCGACCACTGCCGACAGCCCGACGTCATCTCTCGAGCTCATCCGAATCCCTACTTCTATAGTTGGTAA
>JBAMIE010000022.1:2125950-2136153 GCA_037177295.1 Kaempferia parviflora | reverse complement strand
CTCATACATGAAATTGTCACTTGGAAATTGAAAACTCGGAATACAAGATGAATACAAAGTGTTATTGAAACAAGGTAAACTAGGGTTCTATTTATAGCCCTTGGTTGATTTCTAGCCTTTGGGATCCCTCCCGGATCGGGCCGGGTGCCCCCAGGTCGATAAATTTTATCCTTATCTATAACTGTTCTTCAACAGTGACTGGATAAAGTTTTATCCACTTCAGGCACCCAAAACGTTGCTGATCTAGCACCGCCGTGTAACACCTACGTGATGCCAACCACCCAGGCACCCTAGGTGGTCCCAGTGCCTGGAATGGTCAAAGTAAACTCCACATTGACTTTGACCCGGGTTGACCCTGTCTCCTCCGATCGCTTGAGTGATTTCAGACAACCAGAATAGGGCTCACACGAACCCATTTTTCGTCCTTCTTGAGCAAGCTTCCTCCTGGGTTTCTCGTCCCTTAGACCACCGCACGCATCCTTCTCATTCCACGATGTACTCTTCTGTAACTACTTATCCCTCGGAAGCGCCGAGCCCGTCGACTCTTTTCCCGCGCCTTCCTTCTCGTCTGCCACTTTTTTCACTCAACTTCTTTTGTTCTTAAGTTCCTGCACACTTAGATATAAGGTTAGAACATCACAAAATCTAACCTAACTTGGCTGATTACATCAAAACTAACTTGGGGCACCAACACAAGGTACCACTCCCGATCCTTAATTATGATCCCACTTGAGCAGGGGAAAAGGTAGTGCAGACCATAGATGAGATCCCAATTTCATTTACCGAACCAAGTAGAGGGATGACAATTCCACCCAAAACCGATGGAGGATATGACATCCGACCTGAATGGAGGAGGGTATGGACAGATTATCAATACTCGACACCCGACCTGAATACCAGAATCAATACTTGATGTTTAATCTATATATATATATATATATATATATATAATATAATATAATATAATATAATATAATGTCAATTCTAATATGTTTTTGTTGAATGATAATAGTTGAATAGAAAGAAAAAAAATTATAAATATAGAAGATATTTGATCTTTTAATGGGTATGGGTATACTCATCAGATAAAGGATATCCTTTATCCGATGGGTATGGGGACTGAGGATATAGAATCCGACCCGAACCCGACCCATTGTTATCCCTAGTAGACAACCCCTCGAGAAACCTACTTGTTTATGTGCTTATCAGTAGACACCTTGTCGTTCGCATATGAGTGTCATCAATTTGCTAGAGAAATTTGTAGTGTAATCGAGCAACGCTAGGCGGACAAAAGATAGTCCCAACATTGGCTTGGAGTTCTCCGGCTAAATATGCTTGACATGATAACTCAGACGGTCAGTCAGGCCATCGAACTGCTCCACTTCCTAAGAGGTCTCACTAGCTGACCTGACACCGCCAAGGTACTCGCCAAGAGAACACTATAAATAATGCCCCCCCATTGGGGCACTATTAACATGATCTTTGGAGGAATGATAGATGAGGATTCAAATCAAGCCAGAAATGCCCATAGTCGAAGGCTTGAGAGCTATAGTGTCAACACGGGAAGGGAACGGGAGGAAGGTTCCTTGATTGGCTTCGGGTCCAGAGATTTAGAAAGAGTGCTCACTCTCCATGATGATGCCTTAATAATATAGGAAATTATATCCAACTATGACATGGCCAAAGTCTTTATTGACATCAAGAGCTCAATCAATGTGTTGTTCAAAGAGGCCTTCAATCTGATGCAGATAGATAGGGATGAGCTCTAACCAATGTCCACCAGCCAATTTGGGTTCATTAAATATGAAGTGCACTCGCTCAGATAAATCAATCTCCCTTTGTCTTTGGGAGAATATGCCCGATGATCGACTCAGATAACTATCTTCATTGTAGTTGATGCTTCTTCTTATATAACGTTATCTTAGGAAGGACATCTCTGATTTCATTTCGAGCTGCTATTTCCATATTCCATTAGAAGGTAACCGTTCTCGGTAGGTGATTAAGTTGACGAAGATAGGGAAGATCATATTACAACCAAGAAATGCTATGTCGAGATGGTGTGATCCAGCTTATGCAAGACTCGAAGAAACGGACCCGACCAACCGAGAACGGATGCTTCCTCAAGTACATTGTGATCGAACGAGGAATTAAAGTAAACCTGAAGAATATTCAAGCCCTACAGAACATGTCATCCCCTCAAAACATCAGAGAGGTACAAAGATTAGTGACCGAGTCGCAACACTGTCCCAATTCATCTCCAAATCGCCCGATCAGAACTTACCTTTCTTCAAGGTGCTCCAAAAGTCAACCATATTTGCGTAGAATGAGAAATACGAGTAAGTCTTCTCAGATCTAAAGAGATACTTGGCATACATACCCTTCTCTCTAAATCTATTACAGGGGAAGAGACTTTAGTTATACTTTGTCACCGTCGAAGGAGTTGTCGGATCAGTCCTTTTCCAACAAGAGGGTAGCATCCAAAAAATCTAAATGTTGTGGGCCTAATATAATTTGTATATTAGGGCTATGTTATGCATGTAAAAAAGAGAAAAAAGAGAAGAGAAGAGAGGGAAAAAAAAGAGTTTGCATGCACAGGAGAGAGGAAATAAAAAAGAAAGGAGAAAAAAAATAAAGAAAAAAAAATTTTGCACTTTGATATTGCTAAATATCAAGTAGCATGTACTTTGATCAATTTAGAAACTTACCTACCTCCTTTGATAAAAATTTTATCCTTCAATTATAAATTTTATCCTAACCCCTACATTATTTTCACTATCCTTAAAGTTTTGAAAAAAAAAATTATTTCTTGGTGGCACGATCCAAAAAAAAAAAAAAAAAAAAATTGTTTCTTGGTCCACTTGTTTTTGAACAATAAATATTCCAATTTATTGTAACCAGCAATTATCGGATATCATCATCATCGTTTGAACAATAAATATTCCAATTTATTATTTTGGAAAGTTGAAATGATTTCATAGTCTTTTCCTGCTGTATCTTTTCCTTTTCCTAATCTAATCTTCGGGTCGAATGCTTCTGCTTGAACCCTAACCCTAACGATCGAGCTCCTTGCGGGCTCTCTTTCCAAAGTCGGATTTGTCCCCGTCCATTTGCTTTGGCTTAACGGTCTCTCACTGTCCTTGCTCGATTCCGCCGCCAAAGGTTTGTTTTTTCCTCGTCGCTTGATTTTGTGGAGTTCGTCTTTGGTCGATGGGTTTTTATAATCGATGTCTTGGATGGTTTCTTCTTGTGGGTGTTAGATCGGAGAGAGTAAATGCCGGAAGAAGATCTGGTCGAGCTCAAGTTCCGGCTATATGATGGGTCGGACATCGGCCCTGTTCGCTACTCTTCTTCTTCCACTGTCGCCATGCTCAAAGAAAGGATAATCTCCGAGTGGCCGCGAGGTAGGAGTCTCGCTTTCTTTCTTTGTCTTCCATTCTTATCAAATTAATGTGTTTTTTCTTCTTCTTTCTTTAAAATTTAAGATGAGAGGAAGCCTTTTGTTTCCATTTTCGTTCTTAGTTCTTAAATCTTTGGATGTCAAAATCCTTATTTTGGTAGATTCGATGTTCGCTCTCGCTACAAAAATTCAGCTTTGACAACTTTTTTTTAAATTTTTTTAATTTTGATTCATAGTGCTCTGTATAACGTTGTGGATCAAAGTGACTTTGTTTAACATTGTTACTTGTCTACCATGCAACTAGTTGTAAGCCATAAGAATGACCTTTCTCATTAGTAAAATTTCAATTGTTTTCTCAATATTGTATGAGCGATCAACCGAGAACCCTGCCCCAGAACTCATATGATCTTGGAATTCAGGCATTAGAATGTTGTTTCAAACACCATGAAGTTGTGAAATCTCAAGAGGAATGGCTAAGAGTTAGATCTTAGTTAAATTTGCCAATTTTACTTGTTATTGCATCTTTACACCCTTGTTAGTTTTTTGCACCGCTCTGTATCACCTAGTTTAAAGCATTTTAAGCAGTATTCCTTGAAGCTTTGCTTCAAGTGGCTAGCAAATGGTGTTGAATCTAGGACTGTAATGGATATTCTTGATAATGACTTTTCTCTTCTAGATATTAGTTAGTGTTGATTGTGGGTAAGGAATATAGTGGGATGTCATTCCAGATGTCTGATGATACAACCTTACTGCAGCTTATTGTCGTACAGTTTGTTGGATGCCCATTTGTTCTTTTGACATTGTAGACATTGGTGTTGATCTTTCCTTGCTAGGCAGAAGAAATCTCTTGATCTATCAGCAGGAGGCAGAAGCTACTGATTGTTTTACTTTGTTATTAAGTTATTTATTAAGAAAGATTCTCCTTAAGGGAAATGACCGTATCTTATAAAGTGAGCTCTTTTGGTGTTATTGATGTTGAATGATCTTGGAACCAAAGAAGCAAACACATCATATAAGATACTTTAACCTAAATATAATCAAAATAAAAGTGGCACTGTATGAATTACATGCAAGTTGTTGAAAATTTTGTAGTGGTTTATTTCAGATGATCACTGGGAGGGAATGTATTTCTTTTTTCTTTCTGTTTAATACAACGTGTCCATTTTTGTTCCTTATTCATGTGCACCAGATTATGTTTCTTCATCTACATGTTTTTCCCCCTTCTTTTGATGGTTTTACATGTTAGCCTCTTCTTGTTGCTTAGCACGATCGTATACTTTAGCCTTGCGTTGTGTTTTGTAGACAAGAAAATGGTACCAAAAGTTGCTAATGATGTCAAACTGATAAGTGCTGGCAAAGTATTAGAGAATGGAACAACGATTGGCCAGTGTCGATCACCTTTTGGTGAGTTCTCATCAGGAGTTATTACGATGCATGTCATTGTGCAACCTACATTGACTAAAACAAAAACAGGTAAGCTGGAAATGTTCATGTGGGCGTTATATTTGTTGTACACTATGAGCAGTCTTTATTTTTTAAAGCATATCTCCACATTTGAATAGATTTAGCATTCCTAAAATTACAATTCTTTTGATGCATTTAGTATATCTTTAAACTGAGAAAAAATGGGCAGAATCATCTGAAAATCTTACTTCTCTCTCTTATCTCGATTTGTCATTGTTAGTCGGTTACCTAAATTCCAATGCATGGGCTCTTGTTAACATTCTGATCTCACAATTGATAGTGAACATGCGACATTACTTTGGTTGAGTTGCAATAATATAGGACAATCTACTTGCAGAACAAAATTGTATTATATTAACAGAAAAGAATTGGTAGGCTTACTTCGATTAACCTTACGGAACAATATGTTGATTGATACCATCAAGACAAATCATTGGTAAACATTAAGGAAAAATGAATGTCCACGAGCTAATAGCATGATGTTTATTTACAGCGTGTAATGGTAGAGTAGTGATATCTTTCCTCCTAACTATTTGCTAGCAATCTTTAAATATAACTAACTTTCTCACTCGATGATTCTTCTTATTTTTAAAAATGTTGCCTCTTATTCACTTTTTGTAACACCCCCCAGAAAAGAAGGTTGAAGAGTTGCCAAAGACGACTTGCTCTTGCTCTTGTTCTATATTGTAGAGTGATTGACCCGGCGATTGCTCTCTCCGTCAGCTGAGTGTGATCTGCCATGTTGTTTGATGGCGGTAAGTGAAAATTGGCTGACATATTGAGTTGTTTCGTTACAAGAGATGTTATCCTGTTTGTGTTTTTGCCGAAATTCCAGTTCTGAGCTGGTGATTTCCTTTGTTGTTAGTCTTGAATCTGGTACCTGGCATGGGAAGAGAATGCCTTCACTTGTACACTACATTTTTTCTTAAACATTTTGTATAATTTGTTTGAAGGGGAGCCTTAGCGCATGTAAAGTTCCTACCGTGTGATTTAAGTCTCAGAAATAGTTTGTTGAAGAGCAGGGTAAGACTACAATAGACCCCAGACTGCCCTTTAATATGTATAATTTGTTTGCGTTAATTGCAAATTAATATGATAATTTTGATGCATTGCACTGTCTGTCTATCTAACATATCTAAAAGAGATCCAAATAAATATTAAGAAAATTTTAAAATTAAGATAAAAAAATGCACCACCAAAAGAGTAATAATCAATATTTTGATAATTTTCATACCATAAACATTAGTTAAATAATTAACTTAATTGTAAATAAAATAATTATATTATGTATATATATATATATATATATATATATATATATATATATATTCATGCAATATGCCTTCATTGTTTTTCTATTTTTCTGCTAAAAAAATAATGTGGCAAAAGGTGATATACTTACCTCGTTAATTTGGCGATTCGCTCGTCCAACGGTTTCGTCAATTCGTTTCAAGGTAAATAGGGAGGAGATAAATCATGGATGACTGCTAGCTATTAGTACAAATGGTCAAGACATAGGGGAGGTATGCTCAGGAGGGTAATCTCCATATGACAAAAGACGATTCGTTCGTCTCTAGCGCCTCTGCCAACCTGTCCCTAGACCAATATGGAGGAGGTAATCAGGGGTGACTACTAGTATTAGTGTAAATTGTTAAAGTATGGGGAGGTATATGCTCGGACATGCCAAATTTCAACTTCAAAAACTCATGTGGTAACATCCCATGCCCGCTCGAGGGGACTATATTGTTCCCAAATAATTGAGGGGACAATATTGGCAATCTCCATGTGGCAAAAGGCGAATACGTTCGCCCCCAGCGCCCCCGCCAATCCGTCCCAGGGCTAACATAGAGGAGGTAAATCACGGATGACTACTAGCCATAAGTGCAAATGGTTAAAACATGACAATCTCCATGTGGCAAAAGGCGAATACGCTCGCCCCAGCGCCCCTGCCAATCCGTCACAGGATCAACACGGAGGAGGTAAATCACGGATGTCTACTAGTCATAAGTGCAAATGGTCAAGACATGACAATCTCCATGTGGCAAAAGGCGAATACGCTCGCTTCCAGCGCCCCCGCTAATCCGTCCCAGGGGTAATATGGAGGAGATAAATCACGGATGACTACTAACTATAACTGTAAATGGTCAAGACATGGGAGAGGTATAAATATGATAATCTCCGTGCACTATATTGAGCAGACGGGATCCTCTATTCCATTTTTTCTGTGTACCCGTGTCCCATTCACTGATCAGATGGACCACATCAGATCATGTCACATCCGATTAGTGAATGAGACACGGGTACATAAAGAAAGTGGGACAGAGGATCTCATTTATATATTAAGGGGATAATATTGTTCCCAAATAATTTGATTAAATCTCTTAATAATGTTGATATAAAATTTTAAATTTTTATATAAAAAGGAATATTGCTCCTTTCTTTTTCTTCGTTTGCAAATTAATCCAATGCATATTCTAATAAACTTGTAATTGGAGGTCCAACTTCGTCATCTGCTAGAATTCTATATTGTGAGCCCATTATTGGTGCCTATAAAGCATCGGCATAGCCCAATCTTTTAGTGGCTCTTGTGCCGCCTTCCCTTCTCATCTCTCCAGTCGCTGGTTCTCCAGTCGCTGGTTCGAGCAGCTCGAAACCCACGGCACCTTCGCCGTCTTCCCAAGTTCCTAGGCGATGGCGGCTCCGTTGACCTACATCGTAATCGAATCTCTCCCTTTCTCTCTGCTTCTGCCTTAATCTCCGCTCGTTACAATCTCTCTCTGTGCCAGGCGGGCGTACGCCCAAAAGTTGCTGGTGTTCAATGCATCTCTTCACGGCATCCACTTCTGACTCCTTACAACGTCTTCGTGGGCCTGAAATCCTGGCCAAGGCCGAAATTTTAGTCTTCCGTCGGTCTCCGATCAGCGCCCGTTTTCCCAAGAAAAGCCCGCTGCACCATTTCGCCTCGCGCGGAGCTGAAGGTTTGACGATGTCGATGGATAAAGAGATTTCCCTGCTCTGGTTCTTAAAATTTTAAATTTTTGAAGCCAAACTTTCGTGCTCTTTGCAAAGGTTGCCTTCATCCTCTGAAATTTCTTTTTTTTTTTTTTTTTCTTTTGATTTGCTTCGTTTGACAGTGAATGCATTTTTCTGTTGCGCATTGATCAGGTGAGAAGGGCTTCGGGTACAAGGGATCTTCATTTCATCATGTGATCAAGGGTTTCATGATGCAAGGAGGAGACTTCGACAAGGGAGATGTAGGTACTGCAGCTGCTGCTGATTTGTGATTGGGATGTGTAAATAGTAAAAGCAGTCTCATGAGTTTTATATTTTAAGGTCGGTTATAAAGAAAGAATATATTACACAAACGAATTGAAAATTTGAAATGGAAAACTTTCTTGACCAAAATAAGGTGCAGCACTATTAAATAATATTTGTTCATATCATGTTATTGAAAGAACTTCAAATGGTCATACCGAACATACAAAGCCTATGTGAAGATAAATAATAAATATCCAGGAACTTGTAAGAACAATCTCAAGGTTAAATAATAATATGAACTTTTGACATATTTGTCAGTCTTATACAAGTTACATGATCCAACATGTTTACATAAGTGAACTTAGATTAAGTCATTGATAGTAGAAGATATAACTACAGTAATATATGATGTCTTTTTTATAACTTCTCTCCTGAGACACACATAGGGATGTTAAATTCTATATTAACTGAAGTTACAGAATAAATTGGTTCAATGAATTTTTACAGCAGAAAAGTCATCAAGTATACCTCAAATGTGAATGATAGCACTTTGGTAAATGATTTACTTAGGAAGTACCTAACAAGTTCCTCAATAAGGAAGCTAGTATTTTATATTTAGTTGGTTGTCGATGTCTTTATTGTTAAATACTGTGTGGGCATTTTAAGTTTGCAGAGCAACATCAATTCTGATGAAAGAAGGATCAATTTTACATGGAAATCATTTAGCAGATTGAACCATTTCTTTATCACAACTTTCTGATAAAGGTATATTACAAGTCTTCTTGAAAAAATGGTTTAGCCGTAAAGAGTCACTTTTGCATGTTAATTTTTATGTGGATGTACACGAGGTAAAATGTTTATTAGAAAATTTTATTGTTGAATTTCAGGGGACTGGTGGTAAATGTATTTATGGCCGCACAATTAAAGATGAAAACTTCAAGTGTAAGCTGAACATTATGAGGCATTTATTATAACTGTATTATATGGATAAAAATATGCTTATATTTACTCTGAATTGCCGGTGGTTCATGTGGGACCAGGAGTTGTTAGTATGGCAAATGCAGACCTAACACTAACGGAAGTCAGTTCGTCATTTGCACTATGTAGGTAAAGTTATGCTTGTATTGATTTATGAAATTTTCTTCTAGTATTTTGCAAATTTTCCATGCATCTTATGATTCAGTAACCTATTTCAGTTAGAATGGTGTTTTCCCCCCTTCTGAACACTTTCCAAAGGTATCTGGCAATATCATACTGATTTATTTATGTGATGATATCTCATTAACTGAAAAAAATATTAGTAATTCCACTGAGTGTAGTATTGTTGCGGGCAAGTTAGGTGCGGAAGTCGTCAATTAATTCTGCAAATTAATAGATTATACCAAATTCGAGCACAATTAACTTAATCCAAACATAAACGATAATTAAACAAATAATATAAAAGAGTACGAGACTACAATTTACTTGGTTTGCGATCAGGGGATCGCTACTCCAAGATAAATGAAGCGCTTAATGAAATCTCCTTCCTTGGAGGTGGAGAAACCTCGTACACAGAAAGCACGAATAAACAGAAGATTACAGTTGTTTGGAATACTTACAACTACACAACATAGCTCTATTTATAGCTTTCTAAAGTTCTATCTTCGGACCTTCCCGGGCGCCCGGACCCGCCGGGGGTCAAACCTTATCCCTGAGATCAACCTGTCGTCGCAAGACTCGGGATAGTATTTCCCATTCCGGGCGCCCTGACGGTCCGGGCGCCCCGGACTGGGTTCGGCATGTGTCGACTGGCCCGCCTCCTTCCGGCTTCTTCCAGGGTCTTCTGGGTGATTTCGGACAATCGGAATAGAGCTCACCCGAACCCATTTTTCGTCCTTCCTCGAGCGACCTTCCTTCTCGGCTTCTCGTCCCTTGGAACGCCGTGTGCATCCTTCTCGTCCGCCTGTGTACTCTTCCGCAGACTCCGCGTTCCTCGGATGCGCCGAACCCGTCAGCTCCTTCTCGCGTCATCCTTCTCGTCCGCTGCGTCTTTCGCTCGACTTCCTCCGTACCTAAGTTCCTGCACACTTAGCAGAGGGTTAAAC
>JBAMIE010000022.1:2091003-2101006 GCA_037177295.1 Kaempferia parviflora | reverse complement strand
TTATGAAATTTTAGCAGTTCTCTATTGTCTTGAAGCCTTTATGTTATTTATTTGTAGCAAGACTGAAATAACACTTAGAACAGACTGTGAAGCCATTGTTAAATATAATTAACAAATAAAAGAACTTAAAAAAGGACTTAGTGCTAAACGCTGGATGAAATTCACAGATACTATTCTAAATAAAGGCTTACGTATTACTTGGGAACATATTAAAGGAACCAATAATTCCTTAGCTGATACATTATCCAGATTATTATATTAACTTCTTGCTTTTAGGATAATAGATAGAAAAAAGAAAGTACGTACTTATGGACACCAAACTATGAAGTTTGGTAATCAAGAACTTCAATTTTTCTCCAGAAAGGAAGACATGTTTCACAACCACTTAAGAGTTCAACTTGACTCGGTACAGCAATGCCTCCTTGATAATATATGGATCATTCCAATGGAACAAGGAAATTCTAACGCCAAAATTGCAGTTATCAATACTTTATCTAATTACTTCTTGACAATGGTACAAAAATCACTTGGTAAAAAATATTCTTGTTATGCAATATTTACTGGCCCTGATGCAGGATTATACTCAACATGGGATGAAATGAAAATACATCTCCCAGAAGAAAATAAACCTTCATACATAGGATTCTATGCAGTAGAAGAAGCATATGATGAACTTCGTAAACTTCTTGGACCTAACTTCTTTATTAGTCCAGCTCTTAGAACCAATGGACTAAAGCAAGAAGACAAAACATATGCAATGGCAGCCAGTTCAACTTCTCTTTCTGATACAGACTTACTTTCTGTCCCTATAAAGAAGCAATTACCCATGGATTATCAATCCTTGGAAATACTTCAAGCTAAACAAGGGAAAATAGAGAAACAATATAGTTCTACTCTTCCATACGACTTAAGTACTTATTGCAAGACTTTGGAAGAACCCTCTCACTTCAAGCATTTTCTAGAACTATCAGATGCACTTAATTGGTTTCATCAGAACCCAACTACTGCATTACAATTACTTATGGTGAGGAATATTTGTACAAACTACTTTTCCTCAATGTGCTAAACCAGAGTCATCTGATTTAGGCTGTAGATGTCAACTTCTATATTCATTTCGCAAAGACAATATTCATTTTGAAAAATTCGAACATAAAAATTATAGGAGAAGACTGGTTACTCCTATGACTTTAAGCCATTACGACTTACTTCAACAACTTTGGGTTCATGACTTGGATTCTATTCCCAAATTATCAGTAAAACTTTGCATGATATTATAACAGATCATGGAAGAAAAAGAAACTTTTGTGTTATGTACTTATGACAGTTCACCACCAGAATGGTCTCTGCTAGAACCAGCAAGACACTTAATTAAATTGGATGTGACAAATCCAACACTGCAACTTTTACCCTTTGAAGACTATCATTCTCATTCAGATCTAGAATGGACTTCTCCAAAACCCATTGAAGAACAATATAAACATTGGAGGGCTTCCATTCAGGGAAGTTCTTGGTTGTGGGATCCAGACCAAGATCTTATTGACTATACTTTGGCTGGAAAAACTTTTACTGAAAAAATTTACTAGCCTAAACAATTCGGGACACCTTCTTTCCCATTTACTTATAAAACTCAACACACTACTCTCTGCCAATTTTATCAAAAGAAAAATACGGCCGGCATGGGTAGAGAAACAAAGACAGAATAAAACTCCATCTTTTACTTCAACCCTAACAGCACCCCAATCTATTGGAGGTTCTGTTGAAGAATAGAATTTAATCAATATGATGGAGCTATGACTAAAGCCATGACGTCATCAACACAAAAACGTCATCCATGACACAAGGAAGCATTAGCATGGACAGAGGTCAACAGTGACGATAGCAAGCATTAAGAGATTCCTTCTCATCCACCACCTCATCAACTCCAGAACTCTCTTCTCCTCTCTATAAATCCTCTCTTCTCCTCCCAGCAAGGCATCGAAGAAGCAAGCAAGCAACCAAGCAAGCACTCTAGCAAGCACTCTCAAGTTTCTCCTCTCAAAAGTTCTCTTGTACATTTAAGTAAGTAAGCTTTGTAAGTGTGCTATTGTATATCTTTCCGTTGTAATCCTTTTGTATGGCAGCTTAATTTTCTTTAAGCATGATAAGGCTAGGTTTGTTATCAAAAGTCCTCAGTCCTTTTCTGTATCATGTACAGTAACTAGGAATGAATGCTATGTCTATTTGGTTTTCATAAATCCTATGCTGACTAAGTAAGGCATCCGAGATATAAGACCTGAAGTTATAGGGGTAGAAATCAAAAACTTAGTCATTCCCTAGGTGAGGCTCACTGGTGAGATAACAATCAAAACCTTATCATGGCTTAGACCCCAAAAATTTAAAACAAAAATCACCCAACATCTGTACGCTAAGATAGCATAGAGATAACTCGGGTCGTTTTCCAACGAATGTAATAATGGATGATAGTTCTTAAGATTGATTATTGATTTTAGATTTTTGACATAAAAATGGGGGTTTGATTGAGTGATAAGACTACGAAACGAAATAGCAATGAGAGTAATGAAATCTAATACTAATAAATAAAATACAATGCAAGTAAAGAAAACTTATGTCTAACCTAACTACAATTGTAGAAAATAAAAGACAACATGAAGTAAAGCATTAACGAAACCTAGAGCATTAGATAAACATAATCTAACATAATCTAACCTAATTACATTTAAATGTAGACATGAAACTTAAAACAATTCAAAGAGAAATATAAATGAAGAATTAAGCAAACTAAGATGCATCAAATTGAACCTAACTAATGAGAGAGGCATTTCACCGAACACATGTATGTTGAACCAAGTACATGCAATTTAAAACACAGGAGATCCATCAAATACAAGCATTCATTCACACTTAACAAACATCAACAATCAATTCCAATCAAGTGAAGAAATGAAACAACCCAACTCAATGGTTGACAGTTTAAGACTATGCTAGAAGATGGAGTGTCTGCGAACTTGGTGGAGACGTGGTTGCCAAAATGATGAAGGGGGACTCCTCTTCTCTTCTAACTCAGAGAGAAGAGGGGTTATGGATGTCTGATGATGGGCACTGATGATGGAAGGAGGGATCCCTTCTTCTGACCCGAAGAAGGGGCTAATAGGGTGTGATGTCGTTTAGATCAGATTCTGTGTGGGAGGAAGAAGCTAGGGATGATGACGGAGGCTTCCTCTCTTCTAACCCAAAGATAGGAAGAGATTTGACTACTCCTCTTCTAACCTGAAGTGGAGGTGGTTGGACGTGGAGGAGGGGCTGCTGTGTTGGTGTGAGGAAGCAGATTGGAGTTAGGCAATGTGGTGGAGGATTGAGATGGAGAGGAGAGAATGAGGGGGAGCTCCAGTCGATGGCTGTGAAGAGGGAGGACCGCCGGCTGTGAGATGAGGAGGTGGAAGGCGGAAGAAGATGGCGCATGGTGTTCGTGTCCCCCGATATCGCATGAGGAGAATAGATAAGAATCCCTTCCTCTATTGTGCTTCGTGAGTTTTATTTTCCTAAATCTGATCAGATGATCCTGATTAGTCTAGATCTGATGGAGCGGCTTATATCAAATCTGAGTGAATAGTCAAGATCAACTGGAACCCGTTAATCGACCAGGATGGCTGGATCAAGATGAGTGGTTTAGATCATCCTATATCTACACAGATTGACCAGAATTCGATGAACGACCAAAACTAATTAGATCTGAGCCCTTTGTTTAATTTGTTTCAGCTTTGATCCAACGACTCAGATTTCTCCAGATTTGACTTCTTCTTTATTCAAGCCTTTATGTTGAATTTGATCCAACTTGAGTTCAATCCCTACAAGATAAAATTGCATAATTATAAGTTGAAATCCATAAAATTAGAAAGAATTATAATAAAACCTATAATATGAATCCAACTCAATAAACATGATAAAAATTAACAATTAAACATATGAAAACATGAAATTATTGGCTAAAAAATGCATTAAAATGCTAGTTATCAAGGGGCTCCAAGGTGAGGGAGAACCAAAAATTCTATCAAACAAAAATATTTAAAGGATTGGTAGGGTTGGTTTGCTAGCAAATTGGGTTGGATCCATTAATCTATTAGTTAGCATATTAATTATTCAGCCCATTTGGTATGAATATTTTTATGATAACATTAGAATCAATTAAATAACATAAACTCCGATTTAATCAAATTTAGATTTAAGGGACACACATTTTGTGTACGCATTAATTTTATTCATCTGAGATGTTTTCCTAATCAATTGATTGAGTAGATTTTGTAATTCAATAATGGATGAGTTGTTGGAGATGGATAATCTATTTCGTAGGTAGATTATCATAAAACCAATTTATCAAATGAGAGAAAGTAATATCCAAAATGTGCTAATCAAGTGATGGAGAAAACTATGCAACTTATAGCTATTTGAATCAAACACATTTGAATACCTAGAATTACGTCACTAGTCTCGAGTTGGTTGATAACCTCAATTGCCTAAATTGGATCAGTAACTTCAATTTTGCTAGCAATCCAATTGGTGGGTTTAATGATTGTCTTATAAAAAGTTTATTAGTGGCCAGGGTTCATGTTAGCTAATAACCAAAGCTCATTTGGATTGATAAATGACTCATTTGAACCTTTAATTTTATCTTTAGTTTGAATTTTAAAATTTAAATTAAAAAGACACCCTATCTCGCGGCTTTCAATTCTTGCAAATATCAAAACAATTAATGATTCCTCTCCTCCCGGTGAATTTTGAGGAAATTATTTCATCGTTTGGGATAATTGTCATTTCACCGCGAACACTATAGAGAAACAATCTCAACTTAAAGAGAGAGATCAACTTGCTTCAACTGGCGACTCATTCTTCTCGATCCTTTAGGGTCATCGTCCACGTCTTTGTCATAAAACCCAATCACAATCCTCAAGTGATTCTTAGCAATCGTCCACTTATTTTCTTAAGTAAGATCTTTGAGATTACAACGCTCAAGAGATTGTTGTAGATCATTCTCTTATTTTAATGACGAATAAGATCCACTATGTCATAATGTCTAATTCTTGGGCGATCTTACAAGATCACCACCTCATCTTAGTTGATTTTTCTGTCGATCCTTTAATTTAGATCAATTTATTGTAGTAGAGGTGTAATCCCGGCCCGTAGGTGTAATAAATTTTTAGTCATACATGGTTTTGCATCCGTGAAACAAATTTAAGCCCTAATCAGAGTCAAGACTTTAAAGTCATCTCAAAATTTCATCATGTAGTCCGTCTCAATTTTCCGGGTTGGGTTATCGATCATTTTAATTTCAATTTTTATATATGCTAGTTATTGCTGTAGAGTTTGATAAAAATGCAAATTTAATGGCTGATACTCATTAGTTTACACACAACACACAATTTGTAAACATAAAGACAAGACACTTTTGACACACAAACATAAATAACTACAAGTTTTATACTTTTTCCGTCAAAAACCCACACTAAGATTGTTCTTATATACTTCCACCAAGAGTTTGACAGCAGAAAAACAAGATGTAAAGCTTAATTATTTCTTGAACTTGGACTTTGATGACAACAAAACCTAATCCAAGTTCACATGGTTGTTATATAGAGCAAGCAGAGATAGTTGGGACGGACATGGCTGGATTATGATATATAATAATGTAGAGTATTTATATGATGTATATATATGATCAAAGCCATAGAGCTCCTGCCTCCTTGAGCAATGGAGTGAGCTTGCCTCCCAGGTGAAGGGACATGATCTTATCAGTCGACCCGACAAACTTCCCGCCAACAAACACGGCTGGAACAGGCGGGCTCCGTCCTAGAAGCTTGGCAAGGGCCTTCTCCATTTCTCTCCCTCTCGGCTCCTCGTCGAGCTCATAGATCGCCGGATTCACCCCCAGGTCACAAAAGAGCCTCTTGATGGTGTGGCACATGCAACATGAGCTCTGGCTAAAGATCACCACAGCCTTCTGTGATGCCAACTTCATCACCTTGTCCATCTAAATGCAGCTTAATTATTATATGGAAAACTAAGGTCGATCGAGCTATAGCAAAATAAGGGACCAAATGCTGAATTCAGAGCTAGAGAAGATCGACTTGTGACTTTGTTGTTTAAAGTTTAAGAATGTGGCCTGTTTATATAGAGGATAAAGTTTGGAATTGGATTGATTTGGACAACCATCTTTTTCAGCTGTAAGGCAAGTTTGAGAGGTTTTGATGATGGAATATTTGGAGTGGGCTATCTCCATTGTTGATAACAGATCTGTGTCATTATCGTCCTCGCTTAAGATAAGATTGAGGTCACGCTTTGAATGAATGGATGTCTGAAGGAACTTGGAACGCCACCAACTTAATGCAACTACTCTTTACATCATCTGAGAATATATGCATTATGTTTCTTGACAGTGTCCTGCCCTCAATGAAGTCTTGTGTATAACAAAGATGCCATGGTGCTCTGCGTGATGTGGAGATATTATTATATATGTATTCATTAATGATATTCTTACGGGCAATAACAAGAACATATTAATTAAGGATCACATAATAGAGGTGTTAGCTAATGTTTACGTTAGTTTTGTTAAATACTCAATGAAGGTAAGTTGATCTGTGAGTTTCGTAGTTGAATTCTTGAATTCCCCTGGTAGCAGTTTATATATATATATATATATATGGTTTAAGAATGGTAACCAACTCAGTGTGAGAAATAACTTGTTTTTTTTTTTTTTAAATTGTGAGAAATTACCTGAAGATAGAAGAGTTTGCAATATGGTATATATTTCTCATTACATTCAATATAGATGTTTGAAACTATGATACAACTTATGCATATTATAGATATATGCAATGGAAAAGTAGGGTAATGTTTTTTTCTTACCAATCTAAATCACGCAATTTAGCATTTCTTAGAAAATAGTATTAGCAATATAATTACATAACAATATATATATATATATATATATATATATATAACAATGTTACCTTACATATTACATTCTGTGCACACCTAAAATAAAATTCAATTTTAATTTTTTTTATTTAGTACTATAACTAAACCCGCCCCTAAGTGAGAGCTTAAATACTAGCATTGAGAATATATGTAATAGCATTGAGAATATTTTCTTCCAAAGGTAATGGGAATTAGAGATATATAGGGGCTTCGTCCCTATTGAGAATTCCCTTGTTATATAGTTTTCGTGTAGAATATTCTTATCTTATTAAAAGCCTCCCATTGCACATGTTGCACAAAGATACTTTCAAATTAAACACTTAAAAAAATCCAAAACATATCACGTGGAGATGGATTCTCTTCGAGGAGCATCTTTGTCTATTCAAGTGCTCAGAGGTTAACTATCAACTTACCATCATATTAAGAAAAAATAAATTATCGTGCATGGATTAACACAGGGTTAAGTCTCAATTTAATTTCTAGTCATTTGATATGGAATTTTTGAACTGATTTGAGTGTTCTATGAATTAGATGTCGAAAATGATGATCGCTAATGAAAAAAACGTAGTTATTGGTAATTTTTACATTTTTTATGGTAATGAAATACTCTAATTGTCCAATGTGAGCTAGGAAACTCGAATCATCTTTTCAGATGACCAAAATATGTCTAAGGCCTTCCAAAAAAGATGTTTTCTGATCAAGATGCATGATATAGCATTGTTGGTGAAGGCAACGGTGATGGTAGCTGAGAATTTTAAGATGTCTTACCACTAAGTTTCGTGAGATGATATTTTTTTAGTTAACTCCTATATGTTCGTGATTGAGGAACGAAAAATGATTTGACTCAATGAAATGTCTAAATATTTAAATAATAACTAAAGACGAAAAAATTGACATTAACTAGTTTGTTCTATTGTTTTGATAATTTTTGAAATTGGTGAATCTCTTTTTTTTTTTAAGTTACAAAATAATGTGTCACTTTTTTACTCTATCATTTTCCGTTGTCTCCCTCGCCTTTGCCCTTGAAGAACTTTGAGTACTTGGTTAAAATTTGCGACTGTAGCTTGCTCTTATCCACAAGGTATAATGTCATTCGCCAACTTTGAGAGAGGTCACGATGCTAGAAGTGATAAAAATTTGGAGGAAGAGAAAATATGAAATTAACTTGTCAATATAAATGCATTACTAAAATAAACTACAATTTTAGAAAGAAAGGCACAACTTCATTGATCAACTTTATAGTATACAATTCTTTACACGCCAGCAATCTTAATTGAAGATCAATAAGTTTTCTCAAGCAAGAGTTTAATGATAATGACTGCATGTGAAGATAAACAAGAAAAAGGGTAAATTGTAAACTTTTAAATTTGTCATCAGTCCCCATGTCAGAAGAAAGTTGTTTCTACTCCATGATCAAACATGTTACTTTATTTTAACTCCCTAATCCAGACCAATTGATAATCTTGTACAGTTATACCTAATTAAACCATAAATATACTTTATTTTAGATATTTTGTACCTAATAAAATGGATTATGTATTTTGATCAAATATGTATATTAATAACATATTCATACAATAGATGATGTTAATTGACCTATTGTAGATAATGCTCAATTGGATAGAAAATATACTAGATTTTAGTTTAAATGGTGCTAAATCTATGAAGAATTATACCTTCTTTTGGACTTTGTATACATATATATTATCACGTGACTCTAAAAAATTATGTGCATAAGTAGTTTGTCATATATATACTTAATTTTGGATATTTTGTACCTAATAAAATAGATTATGTACCTTGATCAAGTATGTACCTTGATGATGTTGATCGATTTATGGTAGATAGTATTCAATTAGATAGAAAATATACTAAATTTTAGTTTAAATGGTGCTAAATTTAAATGAAATTATATCTATTTTTGGACTTTTTGTATCTATATTTTACCATATTGTGTGCCCCAAGATTAATGAGTTGAAGCAAACTTTGAGTTTTCATGGGGAGCGGAAACAATTTTTTTCTAACATAGGGACTAATAGCAAACTTCAAACCTTGTTTGGGGATTTTAAGCAAATTTACCCAAAGAAAAACACTGAAAAATAATACTTTTTTTATTATTTATATGTGATCCGGGTGATATAAGGTGAAAAATATTAAGGGTAATCTATATGCCAGATCAGACGAGTAGCTGGGCCCACCTTAGACGAATAGTGGGAGAGGTCATCTCGAGCAGAAGAGACCCGAAGGGATCTCGAGCAAATAGTAGCCGAGGTCATCTTAGACGAATAGAAGCCGAGCTCCTCTCGGACAAGAGAAACCCGAGCTCACCTCGGGTGAAAAAGACCCGAGCTCACCTCAGGAAGATAATACCCGAGGTCATCTTGAACATATACACGGGAAGTCTTTCTTATGAAAAGACTCAAAGGAGTTGTCTTTGGCGAAGGTCGCCTCGCTTCCCTGGAAATTTCGATGGATATTAATAAATATTAATCAATAAGAGCGTTTATGGTAAACTGTCTCTCATGATTAGGATAATTGAATGATCGTGATTGACATAATTGAAGAGCAGTTAATGCGATAAGTCTTAACACACATCCATAAATGTGGGAACGGTTATAAGCCGCAGAGGTTCCATGACGTTCTAAGAGAAGTTATATAAGATACATGGGATAATGGATAAACTTCTTCTTAACACTTTGAATCTTCTAAATTCATACAATCGTCATCTTCTCTTTCTGACTTGAGCGTCGGAGGGACATCCGCCAAAATTCTTCCCGGTGTGTCCTTTAACGCTCGTGTTAATTTCGCAGAGCACAGGTCATCTTCCTGGTTGGCGTCTTCACCAGCTGAGTCATCGTCTCCGGTCATCCACGTAGTTTTATCCGGACCAAATTTGGCGCCGTCTGTGGAAAAAACAAATTTCTAAAACCAGATAGAGAACTGCGATAGCGGATTCAGGAGGACAGCCAATAACCTTACCAAGAGAGGAATTAGATGCTCTGATGGCTAGCGCTGTCAACAAAGCATTAGAACA
>JBAMIE010000022.1:1932086-1947846 GCA_037177295.1 Kaempferia parviflora | reverse complement strand
ACTCCTGTCCGCTGTCCTCGCTCGGCAAAGACTTCTGCTCGGCTTCACTCACCAAGACTTCGTTGCTCGGCTTCACTTGCCAAGACTTCTTGCTTGGCTTCACTCGCCAAGACTTCGTTGCTCAACCCAGCAGGTCAAGACTTCTTGCCTAGCTTACCTAGGGCTTTCCTGCACACTTCACAAACATCATTAGTCCACAAACTAAGCTTAACTTTGAACCCTTTGCCATTTATCAAATCAAGGTTCGATCTTGGTGCTTCCGGCACCAACACCGGTCATGCCTAGAGGCACAACCAACCGTGCCAGTCCTAATCAGGAACACACGGTCGTGTTCTGGCCAACATGACCATGCCCCCTCCATTCAATATGTCACACGGCTTGGTGGTGCCCTGAGGCACTACCGTGCTTGCTTTTGGCGGGACACACGCCTCGATCGTGCCTTGAGGCACGCCCATGTGGCGAAATAGGCAGGGGCACACCCCTTGCTTATAAAAGGGGGGTTTTCCTCCCCTTTTGACTTATTTTTGATTTGAGGCTCCGCCCATTTCCTTGGAGAAGGTAATGGAGTGGGGGGACCCTAGAGCCACCATTTTCATCGATCCGCCCTCCTCCGAAGCAAGGAGATTCTCCCAAAGACATCGACTTTATCTCGATAAGCTTTCTTTTCTCTCTTCTCTACGATTGGAGCTGTGGAAAGCTATTATTCATGTCTTTTGGCTGTTTCTTTATTTTTATGGAGTAAATCTTCGAACTCTAGGACGTGGGGAGTAATTATGATGTGATGTGAATGTATGAACTATGTATTTGTTTATTTCCTTGTTCAATGATATATTTATGACTTGTTTTATTTGTATTGTGCCTTGTACATGTTTGACAAAATGTATGGTGTATGCATATGGATTGGTCACCTTGACGGAGGATATCCCTTTAAGCTTACTTTCTAGAACGATCGTCTTGAAAGCAGGGTATTTCACTACAAAGGGATTAGCTTATTAGAGGTTAATGGGTTTTCCCCAATTTAATATGAGAAAGTGACTTGTGTAATTTAGAGATTGTATGGTCGGGGGCCCTTAGTGATAGAGGCATCCCTTTAATCGGACTTTCTAAGTTACCTCTTTACTTAATAGTATTAATCTAACGTTAGGAAGTAATTGAGACAACTCTAGATCGTGGGATCCTCGGGTATCTTTTTAACTGAACTTTCTAGAGTTACTTCTTTACTTAATGACGTTGGAAATTGGTGTAAACTCTCCAGTGCGATCTTCGCAGGTCGTACCGGTACTTTGGTTAGAATCTTACAAGAGCGTAATCATGGAGGTAAAGAGATGAATAATGTATATAGACATAACTAACATCGTAGTGAAACCGAAACTCTATAATCTTTCCCAAAACCAACTCCTCTCTCTCTCCCCCACTTTCTCTCTCCCTCTCTCCCTCTCCCATTCTCCTAAGCTTGTTCGCGAACTCAACCAACCTTTGATTGTCTAGATAACTTATTTTGCAAAATCAATTAATGCTTAATCAACAACCCTTGAGGATTGATATTTTAATTACTTGACTATTCCGTGCACTTGCGGATTACACATCAAGGCACATGTTCATTAGTGTACAATTCAGGGAAGATGATTGAACTTGCTAAAGAATGGAATGCGCCTTACTATCTTAAAGCGTTGGGTTATTTTTCAACTCAAAATGAGTATAATTGTTATCCTCCATCAAAGAAGTTTTATGTGTCAGAGGTGTTACATTTAATGAACAAGCATCATACTTCACTATACTGTTAGGGGATAATTCTATACTAGAAGATAAGGACAGAGATTTCTTGCCGACCTATCATTTCTTTTAATGTTTATAACTTAGTATTTGGGTCCATGCCAAATTTTGTGTCTGAATCTATGACAAATCCTATGTGTGAATCTAAGTCATATTTGTGTCTTGAATTTATATCAATCGTGCGTCTAAACTTATGCATGAAAAATTATCATTGGGTATAAACAAAATTAAAGGATCACACATTATTTATTAAACATTCTTTTTAGGGGGAGTCATAGTTTATGTTGATGATTTAATAGTTATAGGAAATGATGATAAGGAGTGAAAATTTTCAAGTTAATGTTTTGAGGAGTTTGAAATTAAAGTATTAGGAAGGTTGAAATACTTTCTTGAGATTGAGGTGGCTCACTCTAAGAGACATGTTCATCTCTCAACAAAAATATATCACAAATCTCTCTAAAGAAACAAGCAAGACAACATGCAAACCAGCAAGTACTCTAATAGAACCAAACCTCAGACTTCAAATGGAAGAGGAAGGTGTCGAAATAGATAGTGTAATATATTGACGTTGTAGGAAAACTTATTTATCTATCTCATACATGGCCGGGCATAGCATACAAAGTTAGTGTGATCAATCAATTATACATAACCCAAAAGAAGCTCATTTGCAACCAGCTCACTGAAGATTATAGTATCTTAAAGGAGTACTGATAGAGGGTTGAGGCTAAAGACATACAGATATTATTTTTGTAGGTTAATGTTTGACAAGAGGTTAACCACTGGATATTGCATATTTCTTGGTGGGAACCTCGTGATGTGGAGGAGCAAGAAACAACTAAGTGGTAGCATGGTCTAGGTAGTAGGATGGTCTAGTGCAAAGGTAGAATTCTGAGTAATGGCTCAAGATGTGTGAAAACGACTTTGGTTAAAGATCATCTTATAAGACTTGAAGATCAAGTGGGATGATCCAATAAAATTGTTGTGATAATAACTCTGCGATTAGCATTGCTTATAATCAGGTACAATATGATCAAATATAGCACATTGAAATTAATAGACGTTTTATCAAGGAAAAACTAGAGGGCGGGTTGATTTGTATGTGTTACATATTTGGATATGGACAAATATGTAACACATACATATTGTTACATATGTATGGTTTGGTAGATGCAGCTACAAGTACTTATTTGTGCACAGAATTGGAAATACTGAAGCAATGCTGCACTTTTTGTGGGCACATATAATCCGTAGGGCTTTCCCTCATTATGGTTTTTTTAGTATAAATGATGTTAGGTTACATCATTGTAACATCATTGATTTTATGTCAAATTCATGTTACTTGGCATGACTTCCATTGTTTGAATTGCCTGTAAAATATCATGGAAAATTATCTTCTTGGAAAATTTCTTTTGATAGGTTTAGTTTGATTAGCTAAACTCCTGAGAAAGCTAACATTTTGTTCTACATTTCTCCATGAGAAAGATACAGTGAAGTTCAGATCCTGATTCACAAGATTTCCTAATTAATCTTGCCAATGTAGACAAACCCCAATATTTGAGAAGCAAATTAGTTTAATTTTCTATTCCTACATGACAGTATTTGGGCAACTCTATTGGAGATGTTTTTCTAAAGGAATTTGTTTTCTACCTTTGTCTCTGGAACATAAGGGTCCATTTACTTGGATGGAAGAAGATATAAGGGGAGGGGAGGGGAGGAGAGAGCGATGCAAAATATGTACATAAATGATGGTGTTTCATATGTAATTTTGTCATCCTTTCTCTCCCCCTCGTCAACTTTCCATCCAAGTAAATGGATAACCTGAATAAACCTTAGCTATGATTTACTATATACTCAGTTTTTCTTCCTGGATGGTGTGTCATCTTTAGGACATTTCACTATTTTTTCTGCATCTTGTTTGTCATTGTATGAATGCTTGATATATAAATAATATTACAATGTATCAAACAAACATGTACTACAGGGTAACAGAAGGGAGACTAGACTGCTTGGGATTTTATCATTTGTGCACAGTACTGTCTGGAAGGTGCTCTTTGGAAAGGTAGCTATATATTCCGACCTCTTACAATTCTTTGAGTTGTTTAGTAATGTGAACCCCTAAGGAATGCCCATTTATTTACTTATTTAAAGGGTAGCTCTAGAAGAACCACAATTTCATGCTCATAGAACTTTGATAGTCCTTGTGCAATGATTTTTTCAATTGACCTATAGGTTGTTTCATGCACAAGGACATCAGGAACTTGACATCAATAACAGACTTGGTATTGAAGCAAAATTGATATATTGAAAGATGTAAATGAAGAAATAGGAAAAGTGAAGAAAAATTGAGATACTGAAATAGGTTGATGGAAAATATTGGAAACAACTATATAATCACTATTATATTATTGTGACCATCTGGAACAACTATTTCATTCATTGCTGTATAATTGAATTTTTAAATCTTCCATTCTGTTTAGCTTGTGGATATGGCCCTAGGACCTTGCTTAGACTGCTTGAAGTTATAATGAACTGAACAACCAACATAATGTCTTGAACAGCCACAGATTGTGTCAAAATATATAGTATTCTTGTTAGAGACAGAAAAGATGATTACCATGGGTGAGGATACCTGGGTGTTCATTGTGGTGATAGAACACACGATCTTACAGAAGAGAATGTAATTAAAATTGATTATTTATTATAGACAATTAAATGCATTACTCTTCAATGCGTCACAAAGCCCAAGTTATCTGTTGATTTGGCAAATGACAACATATCAAGACTGGTAGTACATAAAATCCAGCAGTCTACTTGTTTGTGGCGGGGGCATTCTTCTATCACTAATTTTTCAGCACCACAAAATAACTAGGGTTAGAACTTTATCTCCCACAATTGATGAAAATGTACGACTACTAACTTTTGAGATAGTGAGGACTCGAACTACTTTAGAGCATCCATGTTTCTAGGCCCGTCTCTATCCTCTGTATTTGAGGTCTGAAACAAATTCTTGGAGATACTGCAAATTTAGAAAAATGACATTATGTCTGACTGCCCCGTGATGTCATCCTTGTGTTTAAAACTTCTAATTGATTATGAAGACATCAATATAACCCTCGTAATAAACAAAATTTGCCTCTGTCTTTGAGGGAGAAAATGCACAGTTCTAGTTACAGATTATGTTTCTTGCCTGCAATAGGTAGCTGATTCGCTTGAGAAAGGAACTGAACATGAAGATGAGTATATGATAAGTGAAAAAGAGCTTTTGGTCAATCGGTAATATATCAATGTATTTGGTTGGCTAAATTTTACTTTTATTATCAAAAGTAAACTGAGTTTGGTAATGGTTTTTAAGATTTATATCAATTCCAAAGGACATGGGAGCATTCAACTGTGGGGCATTTGTTGCCGGGATTGTCAAGGTATGGTAGCTTGCTAGTTGTTATTTACTGCAGTTTAGATATTTATTTATTTTTTTTGAAATTTTTTTATAGTGGTCATTATTGACTGCCATTTTCCTCTTCATCCTTTGTAAAGGGTGTTCTAGATAGCGCTGGTTTCCCTGCTGTTGTAACAGCACACTTTGTTCCTATGGAGGGTCAACAGCGGCCACGGACTACAATTTTGATAAAGTTTGCAGAAGAGGTCAGTTCAATTGTATATTATGCTTTTCAGTTTCTCTGGATCAGTCTGGATATTGCATATTTGATGGTACCTTTATTATAAACTATTCTAGTCATTTCGAGTGTTCTGCCAAAGAAACAAGAAGATAGAAAGACAGTCACCCTCTATAATCACAAGAAGCTTATTTGCCAAAATATTTAACAAATAAAACAACTTTTCAATACCAGCTTGGTGTCATCTATATCAATGCAAAACCAATAGAAGCTATTTGTTTTATCAGAAGAGGCCCAACTCGATGACAGAAATGCGGAATTTGCTTTTCAGTTTGCTACCGTGTCGTGTTAAATTATTTTTCAAAGGTTATGAACCAAGTATATCTTTGTTCTCCAGGTACTTAGGAGAGAAGCGAGACTTGGTTAACGGATCAGATCTGCATTAAAACATTCAAATCTGCAGCTACATAATTTATGCAGCTACATAAACGGTTTTTCTTGTCTGAGGGCTGCTGCTTCTGGTATCATTGCAATAAATTTGAATTTAATCTAAGTTCCTGCAGAGTGAAGAACTACTGACTCTTCATTTCTATGATACTATACTGAAAACTCAAGGCTTATTTTCGCTGTCACTGTTTGCTTATGTTTATGTATATTGTGAAAAGTACTTTGTGAGATTTTGAAATGAAACCACTTGTTGCCATTTCAATCAATGATACTCTTGCGACATGAATTGGTAGCATCTGTCCCCTCGGGGCGGTGTGATAGTTAAGGCATGAGAACTTACCACATGAGGTCTAGAGGTCAAATCTCGACACGCTCGAACATATACCTTCCCCATATCTTGACCATTTGTACTTATGGCTAGTAGTCACCCGTGGTTTACCTCCTCTGTGTTGGCTTTGGGACGGGTCGGCGGGGGCGCTGGGTGCGAGCGATTCGCCTTTTGCCACATGAATAGGTAGCATCTCTCTGTTTTTTTTTCCGTCTATTGGTTTTCTCGAGCATGTGAGATCCGGATTAAAATTAAATTTTAGATTTTCATAAATTCTAAAAAGATATTTTTATCTTAGGAAAAAAAGATTCATGTAAAGTTATTATTTTCATTATTTTGTAGGTCTAGAAAACTTAATGGAATTATAAGATTTTTATATGGAGGGTGAGGATTTATATAGTTATTTGGAATAGTTGGGAACTTGAACAACTATGATAATGGTGATTTAGAACACTTTTTAAGAGGGATTCTTGCTTTTTGTGGCATTCATTTTTATTGAATCATTTGGTTTGCTAAAGCTGTTAGGCGAATGCTATTGAGGCATATATGCTACAACGATATATTGAATGTTGATTTGGTATATTGCTTTAGCCTTAGCCTCAGAGGCTGATGTTTGCTTGGTCGTTCAGGTAGCCCTACAACAATCAAAAGTGCTCGCTTGCTTGCTTGTGCAACTAGCTCTACAATAATCCAACATCTAGATTATGGCGTTCAAATCCAAAGGTCACCTCAACTTACTCGCATGCAAAAGCAAACTCTGGATCCCAAGTAGTAAATTTGTTCACAGATCACACAAACAGAAGTTGCACACTTGAGGGATCTGGAAGATCAAGTTGCAGCCTAGCAAATAAAAGGAGAGACTCAAGTTGAAACCACCCGCGGGAAGGAACGACTCATTTCAAAGCAACTGCAAGACCCTTTACACGTCTTGGAAGGATTAAATATGAGGGTCCGAGCTAAGATTATTGGAAGAACCAATTATGAAGTCTCGAGTTAAATTTATGAAGGAAACACGCTCATTGGAATAAAAGAAAAGTGAAGCTAGAGTTGCAGTTGGAGTTGTTGCAACCAATTGCAAGTCATACTGTCTAATTATATTAATTTGGGCCCCTAAATAAGTTAACTAGATAATTAAAAGTAATTAATTTTAAACTCACTTGGCCTTTTAGAGAGATTATTATTATTTTTTTATTTTTTTTATTTTTTTATTTTTTTTTGGTGTGGATAGCAGCATGTTGCCTTGGACTTTACTTCGATTGCACCATCTTCCCACTCGACAAACTTGAGTTTTTTTTTTTATTATTATTATTATTATTATTTTAATTTTAATTTTAGAAATAAGCGGAGGCCTTTTAAAAAGGTTGTTAAATTCAAAAACTTATCAAATATATAAGATCCTAACTCCTATATAGATGAATAACACCCCTTTATAGATTAATAACATAATCTTTTTTTCTGGTGGGTGCATGCTGATGTGTGCAAATTTGCAAGTGCACAGAGATGCCATCAAGTAATGAAAGATCGAATCCATAGGAGGTGTGAATCAAGTACTAGTCTGAATGGAAAAATAAGTTATTCGGAGAATCACAAGTTGTGCGTGGTCACAAAAAAGCTTAAGAGAGTGAGAGTTGAGAGAGAGAGAGAGAGTTGAAAGAGTTGAGAGAGATTAGTGAGTGAAGGGTGAAGTGATTATAGGAACTCGGTTTCACCCAAATGATTATAAACATCTAATTTATGTTTGGTTTCCTATCCTTAATTGTTATTTATGTTGGTAGACCATCTAATGGTATTCGATGTGAACTTTTGGTACTACAACGGGGTTCAACTCTAATCATTGTCTACTTTCGGAAGGATCGCAACTAGTGATCAAAATCTAGGGGGACTTGTCATTAGATCCCTCGACTTCTAATTAACCACTTTTCCTACTGAGTGACAATGAATTATATTTGATCCATTAAACTCTATAATGGCCTAGGGTTCCTTGAGACATACCAGGTTGTACTTTTGTATCTAACTCTCCACGTCTTGATTTTCTATGGGTCGGAAGGTCGGGTTCTCTTTTCGGTTCATCTACAAACCCTCATAGGATACGAATCTCGTGCTTTTGACATCAAGGTTGTGTTAATACAGTAAATCTGGACCATAAACATATATTTCATCAAAAAAAGTAACATGCAAACTCAATAGATTGAATGAAAAGATGTCCACAGATCAAAAGGGCTACTCCTTACATCCTAAAATCAAGAGAAATACTCTAAGACAAAGGAATTACAAACCAAAGACACTAATAAAAGGATTCATATAATTCAAATCAGAGAATAGAGATAAGAAATGCTTATGAAGAAGATTCCTGGTGTCTTCTGAGTGGGTTTTTTTTTTTGTGTCTTCCGAGTGGTTCCTTGCACTAGAGGTGGACAAATCATACGAGTGAATGAAGATGATTGTTTTAGGGTTTTTCCAAGAGGGAAAAAACCCTCTCCCAAGGAGGGGGACGAAGTCTCCTGGTCCAAGATTCGTCAAGCAAGGGTTTGTTTTACTCTTTTATACCTACCTCCTACTTTCCAGATCTGCCCTCATTTGTTGGGCTCAGCTAAAATCAGTTTTTACCCCTTAGACCCCATTTCCTTGGGTTGGGCCCTGAAGCAAACTTGTAGAGCTTTAAAGTATCTACATTTTGATAGGTGGTTCAATTGCGGGATCTAACCAATCCGAAAGTTATGGCTCTTCAAAATTTGGTTTGTAGTTTAGGTCGAGTAGGGTAGATCTGCCAGATTTACATGGCTTCACTAAAATAGCTTTTTCAACCATTAGATCTGATTTTCTCGGGTTGGACCTTGAATCAAAGTTGTAGATTTTGAAATTATCTACATTTTCATAGGTGGCACAATCCATTGTTCAAATCGAGTTAAAATTTATTGTTGATGTCGCAAGTTGGTTTTGATGTGATCATCAAGTTAGGTTAGGTCCTGTTGGTTTCTAACCTTGTGTCTAAGTGTGGAGGACCTTAAAAATATAAGAAATCAATCGGATGACATGGCAAACGAGAAGGAAGGAGCGGGAAGTGAGTAGACGGGCTCGACATTTCCGAGGGACAAAAAACTACGGAAGAGTACACCAACGGAGCGAGAAGGACTCGCACGACTGTCAGAGGGGTGAGAAGACGGGGAGAAAGCCCGCTTGAGAAGGACGAAAAATAGGTTCGGGTGAGCCATATTCTGGATGTTCGAAATCATCCAAGCGACCGGAAACAAAGTTGGAAAGGCGCTCAGGGCGCACATACTAGACTAGGGCGCTCGAACCACCAGGGCGTCGGGATGCAGTTTTATGTAGCTATTCTAGCGGGATCGAATTTATGGTCCACGTCAGCACAGTCCAGGCACCCGGACTGGTCTGGGCGCCCAGAGATGGATAAAATTTTATCCGTGCGGTTTGACGGAGTCATTGCGAATAAGGATAAAACTTATTCATGTGGGGGTGTCTGGGATGTCCATGTCAGCAAAATGGATAGAATCGACTAGAGGCTATAAATAGAGTCCTGATTCACCTTGTTTTAGACAACACACTTCTGTACGAATTGCATTTCGAGTTTCTTAAGTTTTGAGTGTAATTTCCGTGTACAAAGTTTCTTCGCCTCTGACGATTTGTTTGAGAAGGAAATTCTTCTAGTAGAGCTTCATCTTCCTTAGATTAACAACCTCTCCAGTTGTAACCAAGTAAATATTGTTTGTTTTGTACTCTTTTAGTTCCATTTAATTATTCTTTAAGTTGTAAAGATCAAGAAAGATACTTTTTGTTTACACAGGCAATTCACCCCCTCTTCTCGGCCGCTAGAGACCATCAATTGGTATCAGAGCAAGGGCGCTTTAGAAGGGCTAACCGCTGATCGAAGTACCAAAGATATGGCCGGACCAAGCATCTAACCGCCAAAGTTCAAGGGAGAGTTTGCGATTTGGAAGAAACGTATGGAGGTATTCTTTAAAACATATTTTGAAATCTTGTTAATAATTAAATATGATTTTGTAGCTCCCAAGGACCAACAAGGAATAGAAAAAGAAGAGAATCAATGGACCAAGAAGGAGCAAGCAGACTTCGTAACAAACGGACGACCGAAATTTTATCTGTTGAGCATGCTACCTCTATAAGAAGTCAGCAGAATTGGCACCTACGAATTAGCAAAGGAACTTTGGGAGAGGTTCCTAGAACTACACAAAGGTATATCAGAAGCAAAACATGTGAGATGAAATCTGCTCTGAAACCATATCACGAATCTCCAATTGAAGGAAGGTGAAATAGTCGCGCAACTACACACCAAACTAAAGGAGCTGATCATGGAACTAACGAATCTCGGAGAAATGGTAAGAACCAAAGATTCACTCAGGTATGCCTTAAACGCCTTTCCTAGAACTCTGCAATGGTCATCCCTAGTAGATGCCTACTACATCTCTAGGGATCTAGAGATAAGCAGTTTAGAAGAATTATTTTCTACTATGGAAGTTAACGAAGCTCATGGTGCAGAACAAAAGAAGGAATCGGCTCACAACCTGACCCTAAGAGACACGAGAAAGGATGAACTCGAGTCAGACTCTTCTGTTGACGAAAATAAAGCAGCCTTAATGGCAAGAAATTTTAGTAAATTTCTTAAATCTAACAAGTTTCATAAGTCACAGGCAAAGAAGCATAATCAAAGGAAAAGGAAGGTCATATGCTACAACTGTCAAGAGGAATAACACATCAATGATGACTACCCAAAACTCAAGAAGAACAAAGACAAGGGCAAAAAACTAATAAATTCAAAGCACAATAACCTAAAGGCGACGTGGGACGAGTCTTCATTCGAGTCCGAGATCTAGGCCTACGCCGGACTAGCTCTAATGGCGAACCATCAGAGCGATGAAGAAACCAACTCATAAATGAGCATCGACGAAGGGGGAGAGTCATCCGGAGAAAGCATCGATGAAGGGGGAGCATCAGCTGAAGAAAGCTACAATGGAGGAGAAGCATCAGAACATAAGGTAAATGAGGTACGTACCCTATCTCCGACTCAGTCCCTTAGGTTTATAAAGATGCTCACTAGAGATCTGGCTAACTTAGAAAATGAAAATACAAATTTAAAATTAATTCTAGCAAAATCATGCTTGCTATAAGACTATGATAGATTAAAATCAGAAAGTAAAAAATGAAATAAAAAGTGGACCAATTAGAAGATTCAAAAAAAAAAAAAAAAAAAAAAAACTATGCATGCACGTATGAGGTTAGGAATTTTTAAAATTTTGGATTTAATTTGCATTATCGTTTCCATAAAGGACAAATTAGAAATATATAACAAAAATACATCCTTAGAAAGTACCTAGTTATCCTACAGGTAGAAACCTATATTAAGTTCGAAAAGCATGTTTGTTTAATTTTCTAATTAGAATTGTTTTAATTATAAAATAATTTTATTTAAATATTCTATTAGTATTTTCTTTTTAAAATGTTCAAAATGATAGTCGAACAAAGTTTCTATTAGAACATAATTTTTAAAATTTTTCTGATTAAAAATTAATTTTCTACAAATTAATTTTGAAAATATCTATTTTTAAATTTCAAAAACAATTTCATCAATTTTTATTATGAATTTTTGTTCAAATTTTTATATTACTAAGAAAACAAAAGCATTTGTTAGGTAGAAATTTTTTGATAAAAAATTATTTTTCTGTGAGTTTTTTTATTAAAATAATAATTTTTAATATTAAAATTATTCAAAAATTGAAGTTTTAAAAATTTAAATTTTCTGTCCTTGGACTTTCTATTCCCATCACTTAGAAATTTTTTCATGAATTTTTGAGTTGAAAAAATATTTTTTTTATTAATTATCTAAGTAAGAAATATATTTTTCAAAAAACTCATTTATTTTTCTATAAAAAAAATTCATCTTTTTCATGAAAAAATTTTCTACAGATTTAGGGAGCATTTTTTGTTAACGGAAAAGTTTTCAAAATTTTTCTATGTTTAAAATTTATTTAAGAATTAATTTTCTTGAATATATTTTTTAATTTTAAAATTCAAAATCATTGAATATTAATTCCGAAATTATTTCTAAAAACTTGTTTACTACATTGTCTAACCCTTAGTATTCTTTTTCCAATTTTTTTAAGTGGGTGCCCCATTTTTTTAAGGTGATCAAAGCGGGAGAATAATGTTAAGTATAGGGGAGGTAGTATTTTTACTTTAATTGGATATTTTTATTGCACTTAATTGTTTAATTAAAGTCTTATTAAACCATAATCTTAACTTGGGTTGCTCACATCGAAAAGGGGGATATTATTGATGCCACAAGTTAGTTTAGATATGAACAACCAAGTTAGATTAGGTCTTGTTGGTTTCTAACTTTGTGTTTAAGTGTGCAAGAGCTTAGGAACACAAGAAAACGAGCGGATGACTTGGCAGACAAGATGGAAGACGTAGGAAATGAGTCGATGGGCTCAGTGCTTACGATGGACGAGAAACTGCGGAAGAGTACACAGGCGGAGCAAGAAGGACATGTGTGGTGGTCCGAGAGACGAGAAGCCGGGGAGGAGCCCGCTCGAGAAGGATCAAAAAATGTGTTCGGGTGAGCTCTATTCCGGACGTCCAAAATCACCCAAGTGACAGGAAATAAAGCTGGAAAAGTCAACATAATGTTGACTTTTTACCAGGCGCTCAGGGCGCTCGAACCAGACCAGGGAGCCCCAGACCCGATTTGAGTGGCCAGAGCACCCAGGGTGTCCGGATGCAGCTTTGCGTAGCCGTTACAGCAAAGATCGAATTTGTGGTCCACGTCAGCATAGTCCAGGCGTCTGGACTAGTCCAAGTACCCGGGGATGGATAAAATTTTATCTGCATAGTTTCGCGGAGCTGTTGTAGATAAGGATAAAACTTATCCACTTGGGGATGCCCAGACTGATGGATCGGTATAGTGATAGAGGGGAGGTGAATATCGGTATCGTAAAAAATTTTTCGATGGTAGAGTCGCAGCGGAAATAATAAAGCAGCACAAAGACACTTTTCGGTTACTTCATTCTGAGCCTGTGTCGACTTCTACTCGAAGGCACCGATGGACAATCTAATATGTCGAAAGAATAGGTACAAGTACAAAATTTCAATATAATCACAATACAAGCTTAAACTGAAATATACCGATGTTGAAGACGAGTTCAAGTCTGAGACTTTTGATTCCGGAGCTTACGTAGGTAGTAAAAGTAGAAGATCGCCGGAGCTAAGAGTTTTGGTGAAGAATTGATGCAGAAAAGTTATCTTCTAAAGTTCTTGCCAAAGCTCTGATCTCGAGGTGTTTATATAGGCTTCGTTCAGTCAACTGAAAAATCGTTCTGTCGACTGATCCTATCGGTTGACCGATCGAGTCGCTTTCCTTTTTCTCCGAGATCCGATCTTCATCATTAAGTGTTTGGTCGACTGAACCTCCTGTTCAGTCAATCGATCATTTGATACTGCCTTATTTGCTGCGATTCGATCTTCAACATTAATTACCATTAATTGATCGGTCGACTGATCCCTAGGTTCAGTCAACCGATCCTCTAAGTTTTCTTTTCGCTGCGAGATTGAATCTGCCAGTGCTGTTTCCAAACTTGGATCGGTCGACTGATAAGCTTGTTCCATCGATTGATCCCTCCGAAGTTGGTTCCTCATGTAGTTCGGTCGGCTGATCCCTTCCTTGGGTTCGGTCGACCGATCCTTCCAAAATGATGAAACCTGCAAAGCATAGTTAGCACAATATATAGCATACCTGCATCACAGAGTTAGCACAATATAATATTAGCATGAGTAAAGAGTGTAGAACTTGTCTTGATCTCAACTTGGAAACCTTCCCGGTTTCTTCAGTTGGATCAACGACCTAAGGTTGTCCCTCTTAAGGAGACGACCTCCCTGTCGCTCCACTCTAGTTGTTTACCTCAACCTTACCTGCCAAACATCGGGTCCTCTCGACCTGTTTGGACTTTCCTGCTTAGCACCGGATCGTCTCACCAGGGCTTCCTCTGCCAGATATCAGGTCCTCGACCTATCTGTACTTTCTGCCGCCAAGTGTCAGGTCTACGACCCATTTGAACTTCCTGCCTAGCTTCCATGATCACTTAGTCTTCCTGCCTAGCTTCCATGATCACTTAGTCTTCCTGCCTAGCCGTGACTAGGACTTTTCCGGTTGAGTAAACAACCTGTACACTCAAGCATCTCATCAGATCATAACAAGACTTAACTTGAAACTTTGATAACATCAAAACTTAGGTTCGATTCTAGTGCAACCTGCACCAACATGGACCAATCCGAGTGCCCGGGATTTCCACATCAGCCAAACTTATAGAATCAACCAGGGGCTATAAATTGAGCCCTGGTTCACCTTGTTTTATACAACACACTTCTTTACGAATTTCTTTTCAAGTTTCTTAAGTTCCGAGCATAATTTTCGTGTACGAGGTTTCTCCACCTTCAACGATTTGTTCGACAAGAAAATTCTTCTAGTAGAGCTTCATCTTCCTTAGATTAATAACATCCCCAGTTGTAACCAAGTAAATATTGTATGTCTCATACTCTTTTAGTTTCATTTAATTATTCTTTAAGCTATAAATATCGAGAAAGGTACTTTTTATTTACACAGGCAATTCACCCCCTCTTCTCAGCCGCTAGGGACCATAAGCTATGACCATTCGAAGTTTGGCTTGTAGTGCAGGCCAGAGCCTAACACAGACCATGCTAGCCAGCACAGGCACCCATGTTTGGTTTGGGAAAATGGCCAAAATTGACATGCTCGTGCCCAACAACACGGGTAGTCATACTGAATATTATTTGGGGTCATTTTAACATCGTTTTGCACCCGATTTCTTCCATATAAACAAACACATTTGTGTCATGGGACGTTGCCAAAGTGTGTTCCTTGATTAAAACTTCGTTTCGATGGTCTTTTGAATCCTTTTTCTTTATGGGTGCTTCGTGTGTTCGACTCCTTGCTCCACTCCACTTTCAATGTTCCATTTTTACTCCAAATTCACATCCTATTAATGAAAATAAGTAAAGAGCAGTTCTCCGAACTAAAAGTAACAAAATGAAGCACACGGAGATAAAAACATGAAATATATACATATAAAACGAGACAAGATGTGCGTCAAATTACGATCAAAACCCTATATGAAATATGTTCATCACATGCCCTCTGGGAAAGAACACTTTCCACTCTGTAGCCACTTGGTGGTCGACAATAAGCCGATCTCATAATTTACCTCCCTTCACATAACCTAGGGATGTGATATAAAGGGCACCTAGGGTTAGCGTACTCACCTTTTTGCTACAATTTGCTACAATAACATGATTATTTCTTCAGAAATTTACCAAAGGATGCACTATACTTTGATAATTACCAAATGGTGCACTTATTTGGTTGACCTTCTTGTTCTACTCCTACCAAAGTTGACTTTTTAATCTTTTTTTTCTTTCCTTTGCATGCAACTTTCCTCTTCTTTCTTTTGATTAGATTTTTTTCTCTCTCCTTTACATGCATGCATGCAACCATCACTATGGTGCTGGTTTTTAAAAACTAGCACCATAACTTAATGACACAAACCAACAC
>JBAMIE010000022.1:1906917-1917501 GCA_037177295.1 Kaempferia parviflora | reverse complement strand
ACCACTAAGCAAGAAATCTTAGTGGTGAAATGAGAAAGTACAAGAGAAAGTGTACGAAAAACGAACAACTTAGAAGGAATTATATATTTGTAAGAATGAGAAAAACTTAAAAAAATATACAATAGCCAAGAAAGAGGCTAAGAAAGTAGTGAATAAAATAAAGAATGAAACTTTTGAATGATTATATCAAAAATTGGATATAAAAGAAGGGGAAAAAGATATTTATAAAATAGCTAAAGTGAAGAAAAGAAATTTTATTCAAATAAAATGTATTAAAGATAAATGCAATAGGGTACTAGTAAACGATGGAGAAATAAAAGAGTAGTGGAAGAAGCATTTTCATCAACTTTTTTAATAAAGGTTTAGGAGACCAACTTAACTTAGGTAATTTAAGTAATCAAATGAGTATAGAAATTTAAATTTTTATCGTAAAATTTAAAATTTAGAAGTAGAACAAGTTTTAAATGATATTTCGATAGAAATATGGAAGTGCCTAGGGAAACAATGTATTGCATGACTTACAAAATTATTTAACATGATATTGAAAAAAAAAGTCTGATTAATGGAGGTAAGTACTCTAGTTCTCTTATATAAGAACAAGAGAGACGTACAAAATTTTACAAACTATAAGGGTATTAAACTAACAGGTCATCAATGAAATTTTGGAAACAATTATAGAAAACAGATTAAGGAAGGAGACCACGGTTACCGAAAATCAATTTGGGTTAATGCTTGGAAGGTCGACAATAGAAGCTATACATCATTTTAGACAACTAATTGAAAAATATCGGGAGCCAAAAAAAAAAATTTACACATGGTTTTCATTGTCTTAAAAAAACTTATGATAGAGTCCCAAGAGAAATTATATAGAGAATTCTAGAAAAGAAAAGTGTTAGCATAATATATATTGAACTAATTAAGGATATGTATGAAAATGTAACGACTGGAATAAAAATTTCAGGCGTAGTAACTGAAGCACTTCTAATAAAGATAGGGTTATATTATGGATTAACTCTAAGTCCCTATTTTTTTACACTAAGTCCTTGAAATTGCCAATTTGTCTCTTGATGAACCTGAATTGGAGTCAATTTTATTTACTGACGAAGGAGTTGGTGATGAGACCAATATGAATGTTTTATTTGTTTACTTGCTTAAGATGGATTTAATGTATTGCATTTTGTTATGTTTACTTTTTATTTGTAATGGACATTATGGTTGATGTAATATGGACATGGTTTTCTATTCTAGAATTTTTAATTTTTAATACTATATATAATTTTTTTATATTTTAATAATTGACGTATCCTAGCTGTATCGTGTCTTATATTTTCAAAATTTTCTGTATCACCTTATCCGTGTCGTATTCGATATGATACCCGTATCCGTATCCATGCAACATAGATTAGACGTAATGAGATAATTGTAGTATCGAAGGCACTAGGGGTGAATAGTGCTAGTAACTTTTCACTTTTCGAACGTAAAACTTATCAAGTTAAAAAAGCAGCGGAAATAAAGAGATTAAGTGAAGGGAAGAGATAACACAAAAGATACCAAGAATTTTTCTAGGTTTGGAGCGGCAACTCCTACTCCAAGGCCCGAGAGTGCTTTCATTGGGCAATTCTATAATAGCTCGCAAATTACAAATGCAAGAGTTTTGAATTGAAATGTAATAAGAAAACTATGCCGACAACACGAGAGACTTGAAATTGAAGCTTCAGTTATCGGAGTAGCGTTTTAGCATCGTAAGAAGCTTTTCAGACCGGTGCACAGTTATGGAAGTTGCTTAGAATGTTGTGTTTAAGCTGCGGGTCGAACCCTCCTTTTTATAGGGTTTTTTAGGTGCCTGTATCTGTATTGAGGTGTCTCTATTCTGTCGAATTTGATCCTGATTCGCTCGAAGCTGTCGTAGCTTGTCCACATCCAGGAGCTTCGGTCCCCCTTTGAGGCGCCTTAATGCTGACGAGCGCCGACCAACTAGAGGCTGCCACCTAGCCTCCTTCTACAGCCTGCGTTGAGTTGATAGAGGCACCTGATCCCTTTCAGGCACCTGCATGCAAAACAGACAAACAAATATAATATGAAATTAGTACATTTTGATATTCTCGGATTATCTGGGTTTGACGTTTAGTTTTCCTTGAAATCCTAGGTCAACCCGACGCCTACTGTTCCCTCGATGGAGAACACGCCCTCACCTACTCCTCTCAGGAGAGTTACCTTTTGCCAAACCAGTCCTCGAGACCGTTTGGACTTTTGCTCAACATCCGAAACTTTAGGACTTTCCGCTGAACGCCCGATCCCCGACCTGTCCATCTGTGACTCTAGGATTTTTGCCCAATGTCCTCAACTTGCCAATATTTTGCCCAATCCCTCGGACCAAAACTTCGGTGCCTAGCCGGAAATAGGACTTTCCACTTGCCTATAATACACTAGGACTTTCCTGCACACTCATTCAAAGTTGGTAGAACAACCTTAACTTTGAATCCTTTGCCATTATCAAAACCTTGGTTCGATCATCTGGTACTCCCTGCACCAATAATCTCCCCCTTTTTGATTGACAACTCTGTTAAAGTAAGTAAAAACACAACGACATATCATATTTCACCAAGTTAAAAGATAAACATTAACAAGTTTCAAAGTAAGGGCAAGTAGGAGATTTTCAAATAAAATGTATGAACCCCTTTTTGAAACTCCCCCTGAAATTAATGTCTTTGAAAACTTTTCCTTTTAAAAAACTTTAATTTAGAGATACTTAACTGTTAAGCTTATTTCTCTCCCCTTTGCAATATATCAAAAATAAATAGGGACTTTTAACCTTATTTTTTTCTCTCTTTGCCATATAAAGGGCAACCCCGTGCACGAAGCTCCCGTGTAAGGTCCGGGAAGGATTACGCAACCTTACTCTGCTTTTTTCCCATATATCAAAAATAAATAGGGATAATTTAAGTTAGAAAAATATTTTCTCTCCTTGATCATTCATAAAAATAAAATTCTTAACTTTAATTTTGAAAAATTTTGAGGTAACAAAAAAAAAATCAAGTATAAAATTTTCAAAAGATTGAGTATTGAAGTAGAAATATATTCTCTCAATTTTTGACTTTGAAAGAAATTTTGAAGAATGATTACTTTAATTTTGAAAATATGAAAATAAAAAAAACTTTTCCAAAATATCTTTTAAAAGGAAGATGATGATCTCAAGATAATTTCAAAAACAGGCTTTTGAATAGAGATTTAAAAAGATTAATTTTATTTGCTTTTCCTTGCATCTCGTCTATATTAGATTTTCAAGCATAGTAACTTTATGTATTTTGAGAGATGCATAATTTTTAAAGTAAAATTAATTTAATTGTGAGTTTAATATATTAATGATAGGATTCAAATTGAGAAAAAAAATTTTGAATTTAATTTGAAATTAGATTAAATTTAAATAATTTTTAGATTAATTAAATTAACTTTGAGTTAATTTTGAATTAAGTAAAGTTCATGTCTGAATTTTTTGAAAAAAGATTTAAGTTTGAATTTTTTAAAAAAATTAAGTTTGAATTTTTGAATAATAGTTAAGTTTGATTTTTGAAGACTAATTAAGTTGAATTTTAAATTTTGAAAATAATTAAGTTTTAAAATTTAATTAGAGTTTGAAATTAAGTTTTGAAAATAATTAAAGTTTTGAAATTAACTTTTGAATCGGATTAGATTAAATTGGGTTAAGTTTGACTAATTAGTTCTAAAATTCATCTCACCCTTTTCTAAGTTATCAATCAAGGAACCTTATAGATTTTTGTTAAATGTTTGAATTTTATCTTCAATTTAATTTGAAATCTAAGGATTGATTGCCATTTGAGTTAGATTCAGGTTTAGCTGTCAGTCAATTAAATACATTTTTTTAAAATTGACTTTCAGGTTGTGGCGAGGCATAAGGGCCTTCTTGGGTATCGGAGCAATGACCACTTCTAGATAGTCTTTTTAAGAAATTGTATATTTAATTTTCTTATTGCAAAATCTTGGTCTAATTAGTCTAGGATGTGGCGAGATAGGTTCGGTTAGTTCCACTTAGCTAAGTAGACCAAATAGGGTACGCCTTATCCTACTTGACTCCTAGACAAAGCTTGCTTGTCCCGGTACTAGGTTGAGCAAGTGTCAAACAATCCTAAACCAAGAAAGAGAGAGTTGTAGTTGCAAACATTAGTTGTAATTGCAAACAAGTTTAAATTGAAATAGAATGAAAGAGTTCTGTGCTAGGGTACAAAGAAAGTCCTTTGCTGTAAATAAACAATGGAATTTTGAGCACGAAATATGAGAGACAAAACCAAGAATAACTGGTTTTGTCTAGCAACAAATAAAAATCACACTAGTGCAAGGTTTAAAATTTTAAGTTGTACCATTGTTTTGACTTATGACAGCCAATACTAGTCTAGTAATTTTTAAATATAAAATATATTAATTAAAAATATTTTTATTAATATTTGATTGCTATAGATGTTTATTATTGACTTAGATTTGATATTATCTTCTAAACTTTTTGATACTTATTGAGTAAAGGTTGATTTATAATTAACTGAAATTCACTAAGTAAATATGACATTATTAAGTAGGTTTAAGCTAGATTTAATTTGAATTTATTTTGATTAGTTTAAATTAAACTAAATTTATATGTAAAATAATTTAATTCTATTGTAGTAATGCTAGGTTGTTTCCGGAACGCGTTGTAGGTTTTGACTATAACGTTGGCAAGGACCGCTACATCTCGATGAGAACTTGAGTGCATTGTTAAATATGTAAGAGTTCTTACGTCATAGGTTTGATATGAATAAATATTATAGAAAAACTAATTGTCTAAGATTTAAAACATGAAACTTAGGAACGCTCGCCCGGAAGCAATGAATGTAGTAAATATGATGATTAGGAGAATAATTAATATTTTATTTGTACAATCAACAAAATGAGTAGGAAAGACGGCAAAGATGATAAAGAATTTGAGTTTTAAGTTATGATACACAGAAATGAGTAAAACATAAAACAGAGTGTTTTTTGTTAATAGTTCGTTAAAGGATGAAGTAGTAGGAGTAGTTAGAAAGGGGATAGGATTATGACTTTCAAGATAGTGGTGGCGAAAGAAATTATTAATGAAATTAGCTTATATGCACCTCAGAAATTCTTTGGTCATTTCAAAGCTTTGGACGTGAATGAAAGTTTTGTTCATTAACTTGTATATTTATCTATATTTTGTTATAGTTATTTGTCCAAGAACATAGTTTATTTCTAAGCTCTGGACAATTTGAAGTTCTAGTTTGATGATAATCTAGTACCAGGAATATAACTATATCTGCCTAATTTAGTGACATAGAAAGGTAATTACTTGAAGGGGAGCTTGGCCCAACGGTAAAGTTGTTGCCTTGTGACCTAGAGGTCACGGGTTCGAATGGAAACAATCTCTTGCAAAAAAAAGCAGGTTAAGGTTGCGTAATCCTTCCCATATGGCAGGAGCTTCGTGCACCGGGCTGCCCTTTTTTTAAGAGTTATGCCTGTCTAATGGATGTTTAAGAAAATTCCTTATTAGGTGATCACATGAGTATTGAGATAGGCAAATTCAAGGTAGCTTCACGTGAAATAACATGTGAGTGCAGCTTTTATGATGTTGAGAAAAATTGAAAAATCTGGAACATATTTATTCAAAATAGTGAAAAGGATCAGTTACTTTTGAATTGTTCTGATTTTTCAACCTCAAAAGTAAGTGTTGGATAAGAATCATTGTGGGAGCTACCAATGAGGTAGCTGAATGCATGTTGCTAATATCCCATGTTAAATGAACTTTTTAAATTATTATACACTTGTATTAAATAAATACCAAAATCATTTTGGTCTTCGGCATGGTTCAATACTATACCAAAACCGTATCATTCAGTCAAAATTTGAAACTCCGACATGGCTTGATTTTAAATCTTTAGTTCCAATATTTATCACTTGATAAATGTTCTCCTTTAGCTTTTCATCTCACATGGGATGTGACTTTTCTTGTAACAATAGGTACCATCCTGACAAAAATTGGAGCAATCCTGAAGCTTCGGAACTTTTCAAAGAAGTTGCATATTCCTATAGTATCTTGTCAGACCCAGAGAAAAGAAGACAATATGATGTTGCTGGTTTCGAGGTTGGTATTTTTAACAATTAAGTCAAACTTAAGCCAGAATATTAGTTTATCCACTTTCTTTTGCATAGCATTGGCCTAGTATGAAAAACATATCTTTAGGCTTATTCATTTTGAAGTTGCTCTTAACCCCTCAGACCCAAGACTTGCTAATTTTTATTGACTCACAGACTTGGTTTTTCATGACAATGCTGCCAAATACTTCATAGAACCTTCATTATTGTGTTCTCCATATTACGTTGAACATTCTAGCAATTACAATATTGCTTTCTAATAGTATAAGAAGTAACATAAATAAGCATATCAATATAAACTATTCTCATTTGTTTATGTGTTTTTTTTTCATCTGGTAGTTTTTTGTCATGCTAGATTGCTGATTGTCAACTACTAGCTTAAACTGTATACCAGCTATAACTCAAATTTTAAGTAGGATTGTGTTCTCTGGATGGAGGTGAAGAATCTAGTAAATCAGACTGCTTTAGTCTCACTGATGAAGATGAATAATGGAAAGGTTGATTGAAACAGGAACAGAAGCAATTGCATATCTATTGTGCATAAGAGTTTTGTTTTCTTTGTATTTTGCATTATCTGTCTTCCTCATGTGATAATAACTCAATTCTGGGACTCTAGAAACAGTGTTGTAAATGGCGGTAGGTAAGTGACTGCCTACCTACCGCCTAGGCCGCCGCCTAAGCGGTGTTTAGGCAGTTGATTTTTTTAAACTATTTTTATAAATAATCATTCACGCCTAGGCGATGTGAATGACTTCTCATGCATTTTGTCATAGAGGACAGGGTGCCACTTGTCAACAGCTGATTTCTCCATGCATAAAAATAATTGAATCTACAATCATCACAGAAACTCAATAATCATCTACAAAACATATGTTGTAGTAGAAGGAAATAAAATTAGACTTACTAAACGATCAGCGTGCTCCTTGTAAATTTATTTTTTAGAAACAGAATTATAATATATAATCTCATGGGTTTCCATATCAAACACTACAAGGTGATAGTGTTTACTTTGGTCGTGATGCAATGAACAGAATATGTATTTGAAGTCATTTTTGGCATTGGTGAGAAATGTTTGTATAAATGCGGAATTCGCCATGACATGGTACATATCCTGTGTAAAAATCTAAGCTAGAGCATTTGAATGTAAGATAGTTTTACGGCTAAAAGAAATGCAACTGAACCTACATGGAAGCCAGACTAAAAGAAAATTGATGGGTGGTATGGATGATCACTATGTTGCTCCTTATCAGCTAATACTTGAAGGTAGACATCAATGCATTTCCCGTTGATCAACATATTTCAGTCGAATATTGTCAACAATGAATTCAAATATAATAATGTTACATTTGTTGACCCTACGGGTTGTTTCGTCGGTTTGCAATTGCAACAGATATAAAACAATGTAGAAACTATCTATCTATTGTTAAGGTGGAACCAAAGATCAATTAAGGAAAATAAAAACAGTAATTGTAGTTTAAGTTATCTCACTTTAACGTAACAATCATCTGCACAACCTCATAAACATCGGGGATAACTTTTTGGCCCATTGTTCATAGACTTGTTTGATAATTTTGCTTAACATCTCGGTAAGGGCTTGCTGCTCCTCTGTTCCTGTTTTTGTAATATCTGTCCTTGGAAACAGTAGTTACTTGGCAAGATACAACACTAGGAAGTTGCTCTTCTCCACCCAATTCAGTATCACCACCCAGCTGACTACCCACATCACTGCCGCTAGCAACAGACTGCGATGAATCTCCTTCAAGTGATTGCACATGAATCCTCTTGCTTTTACCTTTCCTTTATAAGCCACGCTTTTTTGTAGCACATCCCCTTCTTTTTTAGCAATACCGGAAGGCCATTGAAGTTGTAGTGGTGGTTCCAATATGAGGTCCTGTGACTTGGACATGTCTACATCCTTTTGTAGTTAACCAATTAGACCCTCGTTAGAAACATTTTCCGCTTCTTAAGAAGCTATCATTCCACTACTTGAGAAGCTATCAAACTGTCCTTCTCAGCAATTAATAATTGGAGGTCATTTATCTTTTTATTTTTTCAGATATGACCCTTTCCATATCTGTTTTTACCTCTTGAATACGATTTATAAGAATTTGATTTTCTTTGTCCTTCTCAGCGATGAGTAAGGAGGATTTTCTGTAAACTTGATCTAGGTGATGAAGAAGCTCTTCAATTTCTTTGGCCTTCTGTGATATCGTAAGGTTTTTTTCTTTACAAGATACGCAGTCACCAGGGGCATGGTGTGCAGTAGTAGGAGACTGGTGTGAGGTTGATGTAATCTCTAGGTTGTAGAGTTGGTATTATAATGGGTGCTACTAGAAAGACCTTTGCCTCTGTGGGGAATTAGGTCAATAAGAACTTGATTTGGGGATAGACCGTTTATCATTTTTTTCACATTGCTAACGTGAGAGACAACCTTTGTCCATCTCAACAACCGGAAAGACATATAACTTTTGTGGATTGATAGTTGGAAAATACTCGCACATCTAGACCTACAAGCCGATCATAATGTGTAAAAGGAAATAATAAACGTTTGTAGTACAAAGACATATGTTAACTTACAACGAATAAATAAGGAAAACCCTTTAGCAAGGGCCTGGGCCTTGTATCAACATGCTGGGTTTGTTTACTTAAGGTTAACATCGCCCCAATTGTATTTATTTAAGGAGCTATGTAACTGTATATGGCATGACACCTGTCAAAATCATCTACACAACCTATTAATGATAACACCGGTAGTCTAGGAACAGCTGTAGTGGTAGAAAAACACACGTAAAAAAAAAAAAATACAAAATTAGGAGCTGACAATAGAACTTGTCGGATGCTTGATTTTCAGGATATTGTGTACTTCTCATCAGAATTTCTAGCTCCTTGTATGTACATGTTGTATCCTTAAAATACTGCAAATAAAGTGGGCTTGAGGCATCATTTGAATCCATTGTTACAGTTTCTCCTTGGTCTGGTAAGCCAAGAATGATTGCACATCAGACCTTTTGAAGTACAGTTTTTTTGCCAAATATGAATGCCTTTTGTTCTATGTCCCAATTATCAAACATATTTTGCACCATACCTCTAATATAATTTGTCAGGTATGTCCAAACACCTAGCCAAAGGGGGAGGCTCGGATCGCTGTTTGTTCAGTAGTAGGGGCACTGATACAATAAATTCTTTGAATTGGGAAACGTGGCTTTTCCAATTCATTCTCTTCATGCGCCCTCTCATTAGCTTACTCGTCCGACCAGCATTCTCACTACAGGAGTATGTAGATATCTTGCGATGCAAAACCATAAATGAGTATTGTAAATGCTGTATATACCACAGGAGAATCCAATGTAGCAAATCCGTATCGCCAAATATCTCCTAACCTCTTAGACGTTGAAGTAGAGAATTAATAGTCAACCTAACCTAGTATCGCCAGAAACCCTAATCTAGCAATTCCGTAATTACTATTGGAAATAGGTATGATAGACAAGCATTGATAGTTGATTCAAGATACGTATAAGGGAAGGAGAGTTTGGAGAGGAGATACCGGACACGAAGATCGCCAAGTTGAAGGACCCTTCAACAACAACTGCACGCTTGGGTTGTTCTTCCACAAGTAACCGGATCAGGTTCGTATATAATCTTATATGAAGTTACCAGGCCGGGTAATGGTCGGGTTATAATAAGGTAACGGGTCGGGTAATAAAACTACACAGATGTATAATAAGTTACCATCTCTCTCTTGTCACATCAACAAGTTTTAAATTATGAAGCTTGTAAAAAACTACCGTTGGAGATGATTAATAAATATTGATAGTATTGTAATTTGATAAGTCAACTTTTAGTGTTACCCTGGTTGATATACCTTATCCTTGATGTGACAGGTAATGAATAAACTACAATTCTTTACCCTTTAAAATGGCATTCCTTACCCACTTATCTGAAGCATGTTGTAACGCTTAAGTGGCCGTAAGACGAGGCCCTCCATGGTAGGTGTCAAAGTTCCTATGTCCTCACATGGATCCTCTGTGGATTTCGTCTCTTCAAATGATTTCGTCTCTTCAACCATGATTTCGTCTCTTTAATAGATTCCGAAGTGTAAAACTTTGGCCCTCTGAAGTGTTAGACTTTGGGGCTTTAAAGTGTATTTTGTCTCTCAAATAGTCAAATGTAAGACTTTGGCCCTCCGAAGTGTAAGATTTTGGGTGATGCAAAGTGTATGACTTTGCATCTCCTAAGTGTAAGAGTTTTATAATAAAAAATAACTCTTTGATATCCATGAATGGGATAATTTCTTTTTCCAGTAATCTAGGCCTCATGACTTGTCTGAAGTTTCAAATTATTATGTGGATGATGGAAACTCATAAGACACTTGTTGATCAATTAACGCATTAGATTAAAAAATTCATTCTGCCAACTCACATGTCGATG
>JBAMIE010000022.1:1790578-1801517 GCA_037177295.1 Kaempferia parviflora | reverse complement strand
TTGTCGACATGGCCTGAGAAGATAATCTTAGGCTGCCAGCGGTGCTGGTTTCTATCAAGTACCGAATGGGTGCCGAGTGTTGAGTACCGACTGGGCATCGAGTGCCGACCGGGCGCTGAGTGCCGTCCGAGCATCCAGTGGATTTCTGAGGTTCAAAAATGGAGAGGCTGAGATTTGCGTTCAACACAGTCTCCTTAAAACAAATTCGCCCATCTCCGGCGGTGCTACAAGGTTGAATTTGGGTTGTTTGTTTCCCAGGATACAACGACGAACCACAAGTCTCCACCGAGCACTAGTGGTCACGACGAACTGAATAAGTACCCGAATGCTATCACGAGTATTCTATCGAGCAAAAGATGCACGACAGAGAGGAAGAGAGAGAGGGGGAAGGTGGATGGAAAATGTTTTCTTTCTTCCTTTTTCTCTTATCTTTTTCCTCATGATTCATGCTCCCTTTTATAAGGGAACATCACTAATGAAACGTAAAAATATATAAATTAATAACTTAAAGAAACCTCTTTACTAATGAAACGTAAAATGTTTCATTTTGGTTTCTCATGAGTTTCATTAGTGCATCCAAAAATATAAATGACAAAATGATGGTTATTCATTTGGGAAAATTTTGTCTTGACTGATTCAACATTCGATTCACGCAGGTCGTACTCATACACGAGTCAACTAGGTTCAGTACAATCCGGCCCCTAGATCTGTACACCCCCTGCGCACCCATGCTTGAGACAGAATCTTTTTAGAGATCGAATCTCGGCACGCCCGAGCATATACCTCCTCCATGTCTTGACCATTTACACTTATGGCTTGTAGTCACCCGTGGTCTACCTCCTCTGTGTTGGCTCTGGGACGGATCGGCGGGGGCGTTGTGGTGAGCGATTCACCTTTTGTCACTTGAGAGAGAATCTTTTCTCATATGTTTGTTCACAATATGTATACTTGTGAAATAATATAAATCAGCCATAAAACCTTAAAACTTTCAATGTAGGACAAAAGTCTCATTCATAATGAAGTTTATTCTACCACTTTTCATTCACATTTTTCTAACAAAATTTTTAATAATACGTCGTTGAGTTTTAAACTTTAGATATTAAAAATTATAAATAAATTTTAAAATTATTTTCGATGTCAAACGAAAAAAAAAAAGATAATTAACATAATTTATTTTTAAATTTTACTAAATTAATTAAAAATTAATTAGTAAACGATCGTGATTCTTAATAACGCCTTGTTGGGTTGGAAAGTTTTGAACCTATTAATTAGCTATCAGGTCATGAAGTTTTGATGGGTCCATTTGTCCACGGGTTGACCTTTTTGACATATTTGTTTGCATACATCGTTATGATCCTCTACGTGCGATTCTAGTCATTAAATGCTTTTACTAAAAAAAAAGTGTTTAATCCAGGTGTTTAAGAAGCCCTAAAACACCTGGATTAAAAAATATATATATACCCATGAAATTAATGAAATGGTTACGTCGCACACAACAGCAACCACCAAATTCCGGCGTCTTATCTAAATCACAACATTTCAGAGGTCCGAAACAGAAGATCCGTGCCCAAGCAATCCTCAACTTCGAATCCAGGAATCTCCACTTTGCTTCGCACCCACGCCAAGCCCCACGCGTCTCCGTTTATTAGCCGTCCGATTATCATCGGACGCTTAATATTCGAACAACCAATTTAATTTCTCCGCTTGCAAATTTCTCGAATAAAGCCATCCTTGGATAGGATCCGAACCAACCTGCAACTCCCATCAGTATGAATACCTTCCATTCCCTCCGCCCAACACGCGGATAATTGTCGGGGGGAAAGGAATCGCACTTCTTCTCCAGATCGCTTTCGGTCGATTCTTTAGTCCTCGGATAAGCGTCTCCGAAGTCCAATCTAGGGTTCCAGACTTCCAGTTGCCCACATTCGTTTGCTTTTAGCTCTTAAGTTTCGAATTTTGGGCGAATCGGGGTAGATGATCTTGCTTTTGTTTTCCTTCTCTTTTTTGAAGTGGTTTCGTTCTCGTTCGAAATGGCGTGTGGAAAAAGTTGATTTTTTTCCCCTAAACCTTTCTCTTCAGCTTGCGATGGATAGGTCGAGAACTGATTTTGATTTCTGACTTTTGGGGCATTCACTGGTCCGTTGATCTATATTTTGACAGGTTCGATTAATCGAGTATGAAAATTTTAGACAATGTTATCTCGTTCATTAAGAATCTTGCTATAGATCTGAGATTAACATATTTAGGATGTCTTTTTCAGTGGGTCATTGTGTTGTCGTTTTTTTAACAGCGAGGGATTTGATGGTTGCGTAGAGACTGTGTTTCTTTTTAAGTGGGTAGTTAGTGAAAACCTTGCTAATTTGGTTTTGTAGTAGTCGATAAAGTATTCTATTGATTTATGACTTTGGCGACGTTGATTGTTTTGGTGACCTATGTTTTGATGGAATCTGATAAGGTTATCTTGTTTATTGAGAATGTTTCTTTGAGTTTGCTATTCTATAGATCTTTTTTTTTTTAATAGTGAGGAATTTGATGGTTGCGTAAAGATTACTTTTCTTTTTGAGCAGCTAGCTAGTGTTCATCTTGCTAGTTTTGTTAGAAATAATCGATGAAGTATTCTATGGAAAATTATCATTTATGTTACTGTTTTCAACAGCGAGGCATTTTCTGGTTCTTGTAAAGATTAAATTTCTTTTAAGTGGGTTGTTAGTGTTCATCTTACTATTTTATTAGAGAAGAACCCATAAAGTATTCTGTTGAATCTTTTCTGTCAAGAGAATTATCATTGCATCTGCACTTTATTCTGTTTTTTAAATTGTCATCGTTACTATTCTTGCTCTTTATCAGGATTTTTTGTTGAGGTGATTTTGTTTAAAAGTTGCAGATTAAAGTTCTGAGATGGATGACTACAGTTCTGAGAAAGATGAGATATTAAAGGAGTTCTTCATTCCTAGTTACATATTTACTGCGGAGTTGCCAATAAAACACCTTTCTCATGTACCCGCTTGTCCTGTAGTGGTCTTCATTAATACCAAAAGTGGTGGCCAGCTTGGAGGTGATTTACTTGTCACATTTCACAAAATTCTTAACAAACTTCAGGTACTTGATTAATTACCGAGAGAAATTCATTTACTCAGATACAAAGACATCATAATTGATTTTACTTGTGAAGAATGTGCATTCCAGGTTTTTGATTTGCAATCAGAAGCTCCTGACAAGGTGTTGCACCAGATATATGGAAATTTGGAAAAACTCAAAGCAAAAGGAGATCATCTTGCTTCTGAAATCTTAAATAGGTTGAGACTAATTGTGAGTACTACATATGGTCCAGTAGTTTCATCGTTTCCATCTTCCAGCATATGCAGATGAACTGTTGGCTCTTGGTTTATTAACACGCCCTGAATATCTCTATAACTTGGGTTTTCTTGATTAAGGTTGCAGGTGGAGATGGTACAGCAAATTGGCTTCTCGGAGTAATTTGTGACCTTAAACTTGCTCGTCCACCTCCTCTCGCCACAATGCCACTAGGCACTGGAAACAACATCCCGTTTTCATTTGGCTGGGTGGGTGGAAAGAGATTTTTCCTCTTAAAGTGGAATTTTGCCTGCGGAATTAACTTTGGTCCACATTCAAATTCCTAGAAGCATATGCAGTTTGAGAGCATTCTCAATCTTAGTAGAATAAAAAAAATACAGTGAAATGTTTTATTTTGCCTTAGAGCATTTTCTACAATAAACATTGTTTAGATTCTGTTTAGATTCTATTAGTTAAATTTTTTTCCTTTATAGTCAGTGTTTCTTTTGGTTTGCAATTGAATCTTGCTTCACTACCATCTGCAATGATGCACTATGTAATATTTGGTTTTTATTAACTTTTTGTCTCTTTGACTATGTTGTTTGTACATTGTAACCCTTTATATTCCTGAAACTTGACACCTAAAAGATTGTATTATGTTGCAGAACAGATCAACCACCTTATATATCAGACTTTTGCAAACACTTGATGACTAATAATCTAACATGGGACTAAACCTATTAAATCATAATATCCACATTTTCTTACAAACAAGGATAAATCAGTCCTGACCAAAAAAACCCCATCAATTATAGAGAAATCAATGCTGTCAAAGTTAGTTTTTTAATCAATCACGCATCTTCATTTGGTGAGTTGCTTTTTAATATTAATACAATTGCAGGGAAAGAAGAATCCTGGTACAGACTATCAATCTGTCAAATCATTTCTAGAACAAGTAATGAAAGGAAGAGAAATGATGATTGATAGGTAAATTTTACATTATTATTGATTAGGAAGTTATATGATCAAAGTCATTGATGTTTGCTTTACAGGTCCATTATGTGCTTTACAATTACCTGTTTATTGCATGAAGAATGATATGAATAATTAAGTACTCTGATATGTTCTCTGAAAAACATATTTACTCTGATTAGGAATGGAAAGAGGTTTTTTTATTGGGTAACCTACTTCAGTTAAGCTTTGTACCAGCTCAAAGTCATTAATCTAAAAACACTGAATCCAGCTTCTTATGTAGGATGTAACAGACAAAACTAGCTTTTTCTTGGACCAAATATATAAAGATGGATTGCAAGCCTATTTATACATTTATTTTAGTATCTTACTGTACTGTAGATACAGTGAAAATATAGCTCCCAACCAGTAATAATAGCTATTATTATTATTTTAAAAGTCATGACGAAGCTAGATAGCTATTTCAGATAAATGTTAACCCTTACATAAACAGCTAAGCGAACATTTTGTTTCAACTTTTCATTGTCTTAAGAAAATCTATGTCATCAAACTGCTGTGAAGTTGAAATAGTGCAATAGAATTGTGGAAATTCTGTTATTCTCATATGTTTTGAAGGTTTAAAACCCAACTCAATCTGCATCTTTTTTTTTCCAGCTGGCATATTATTATGAAAAAGCAAGTTCCAAAGGAAGGTTCATGTGATCCAATTTCACCTTTAGAGCTACCTCATGCTATGCATGTGTTTCAGCGTGTTTCCCAGACAAGCTCACTGAATATGGTAAAAAACACTCGCACACTACTTTTCCAGTACAAGCAGATTTCACTTTTGGGAATTGTTTAACTTTGGGCATTAACTGATTTTTTTTTGGTTATCTGTTTCCCTTGATTAGAGTAGACTACATTGTTTGTTGGCAAGGTGCATGTCTAGTTTTATTTACTTTTTTTTTTTTAAAAAAAAACTTATAACTCAAACCTATGGGAAGATGGTCTAATCCAAAACTGCTCGAACCAATAATGCCTAAGCAAATTAGTATACATCAATGCTTGAGGTATTGGATTCATTTCATTTTTTCCATCTTCATGAAAAATGTTGGTTAATAATGTTAATAGTGATGAGAAGATTATTGATATTGTCATTGGTCATAATAGATCATATATACTACAACCACAAGGTATTCCTACCGTTGAGCTCCATGCAAGGTCATATCCTTAGTAATACTTAGCCTATTTAGACCTCATTTAATTATATTAAGTAAAATCCATGTAACTTAAGATTTTTATTTAATAGATTTATACAGTTTTATCAATGTTGCCTTTTGCAATTTGAAAGTATTTTAGTTATCTTTATGTTGCCTTTTGCAATTTGAAAGTATTTTAGTTGTCTTTATTCAAATGATTTCTTGCTTTCTAAATTGTATTAATTGATGAGATAATACTTTTATTAAACCTGAAGCTTGAATTATGGAAGAAAATTTTAGAAACTAGAGATTGTAAGATAAGGTGAACAAAAGGATAAAAATTAAGATATGAACTGTAGTGTCAGTAGAATAGGTGGTTGAAGTGGGGAAGAGCTTTTGGAATATTGTGTGATCATCATATCCGCATAGGCTAAGCTTTGTACGATTATGGTATGATTCATCATGATCAGAGATGTGTTTGTTAAGCAGCAACACACGCTAAAAGTTAATATAGCAGGGATAAAAATCTACAAGTATTGAGTTATTAGAAAAGATGAAATAACAAATACTTAAATGAAAGAGCAAATATGTGCTGCTCTAATAGATGATAAAATGGAGAATAAGTTGAGGTGGCAAGAAAATATTTAAAAGACGATCAATAAATTGTATAATTAGAAGAGTTGAATCTATTGTAATGCAAGGTGGAACAAAGTCGAGGGAGAATATAGAAAATATTAGTCAACATATAAAAAAGATTTAAGTAATTTGAATATTATTGGTGATATCCCCTTGCATGGAGTTCAATGGAATGATTCATGTAGCCAACCTTACATAGTTGGGAGAATTGATGATGATGATTTCCTGCTTATCAAAATTCTAATTTCTTCTTATGATTAGGGTGGATCCTTAGTCGTCTCTTACTATAAAATAACTGGATTAAACAAAATTCCAGGATAAAAATCAATTTATTTGGTTTCTTTTATCATTTTGCATAGTCTTATTCTAATAGCATCATTTGACATTTCAAATATGGTTACTATATGGATAGAAAGTCTAAAACTTATTCATATCAACCTTTCAGCAAGGCTACCAAACATTTCGTGGGGGATTCTGGAATTACTTTAGCATTGGTAAGAGTTCCAAGATAACACTGCTTTGTGATCTAGTGGTGCTTCATAAAGTGACGTGAAGTGTTTGACTTGTCAAAAATATTCATGATACTTTATTTTTGAAAAAAATGCCAAAAGAACTCATACAAGCAATGCTCATTTCCATATTTTATCCATGCAGTAATAATTTATTTATCCTAATTCGTCTGCTACGTCCAGTTTTACAAAATAAAAGCAGATAAGATAAAATTATTCTTTGTTGGAAAATTTCTCTATTTTCATTATGCAACTAAAAAGATCTTTTATTTCTGGTAATTTTCTGTTTCCATAACTGCATATGTGCTAATGGCCCCTTTAATATCATGTCGTATGTTCTAGGAATGGATGCACAAGTGTCATTTGCATTCCATGCTGAGAGGAAGAAGTACCCAGAAAAGTTCAAGAACCAGTTAGCTAATCAGGTATATTTTTCATTGCTGCTGTTGTAATTTGGTAAAGGGGAAACCTTGTTGTATCTCTTGATTATGCTGATACTGATTCGTTCAACTATAACAAAAGTGCTTGTTCCTACAATCGATCCCTCTATTTATTGAGCTTGTCTTATTTCATTAAAACAGTATCATCTACTGGAATGCAGATGACCTACTTGAAGCTTGGATGTACGCAAGGATGGTTTTGTACATCTCTATTTCATCCTACTTCAAGGTGATTTCCCATTAATATTTTTCTATTGAATACTACAGATCAAGATAGGTACTAAATTTGCTATGTTATTTTGTCAAATTCTTGTTAGCTCTATTACTGAAGTTGTAGCTGTTGGAATGTTCATAGCCATTCTGTCAGTTATTTCTAGCAATCTGAACATTACTTTGTATTTGACGCATGACAAAAATATAAGAAATTCAATATTTTTGTGACCATTACTGCAAAAAGACAATTTACATAGCGTTAGAAGTTCTGTAATATACACAGCTGACAATCTTACAGGACATTGTGGCGTATGCCATCTTTTGGTTGTTTCATTTTCTTGAACTTTAGACAATTATTTTTTCTCACACTAATTGAATTGTCCTTATCATTTTATGATCATATTCAGAGTCAAGTTAATCTGTTCCCTCTTTGATAACATAACTTTTTGAGAGCGTCTAATCATAATAAACAAACCATTTCTTGCCTATATTAGGCATATTAGAAGGAATTTAGGAGTCACCATAGCAAATTAAATTTCTATTTGTGACCAGTTAATTCACTAGCATCTTGAATGACAAAGATATTCAACTATTTTGCAATAGGCTTAGGAAGTTAAACCCTCACATATCTTCTGTAGAACTGACAGTTGTATGACACAGTAAGTTGCACAGCCTAATCAAAATCGAACATAGGATAAGTATTTGTCTCGAATTTTAAGTTGCACTGATGGTAAGGGGCAACAAATCGATAGTATTCCTATTGCTTAATTAGTAATTCTTATTAACTTCGAGGTATTAGGTAATTGTATTGTACTAGTATTGGTTAGGGATATTCTTGATAGTCTTATGGTTCAAAAGGACAATTTATTAGCTTTTCCAATGAAATGTATTATTTGTGTTCGGAAGGGAAGATTTCCATTTTTAACTCGTCTCATGCCCATTGTCTTCCATCCTTTGGTGCCCTTGCCAGCGACAAGTTATAAACTTACTGTAATTTTTTTCTTAAGTAGGACAGTTAGCACATTCATCAATCTTATGTTGTAATTTGTCATTGAAGAACTGTGTGATGTGAAGTCATGAATTAGTATTTAGTTGATCAGGAAGAATATGTTCCATTTTCTGAACTATAATTTTGGGATTAAAATATTTTTTCTTTCTTGAATACAGGAACATAGCTCAGCTTGCAACAATGAAGATCATGAAAAAGACTGGCCACTGGGAGAAACTTCATGTTCCTTGCAGGTGAAACTGACACTTCTCTATCGAACTCCAAGTGTTTCTAACTGTAGCAAACTAGACACATTTAATGTTTTCGTAAAGAATTTCTACCAACTTAAGTTACCTAAATATCATAATATTTCTGGTAACCTTTGTTTACTAAAGCAATGCTAGTGATCACTGCTAAGTCTGCTGTTTATTTCATTATACAGCATCAGGTCAATTGTTTGTCTTAACTTGCCCAGCTTTTCTGGGGGATTGAATCCTTGGGGAACACCAGATAAGAAGAAACAACAAGATGTCAGTTCTTTTTCCTAACCAAATATATCCTGTTCGTATTTCTCGTTTGCGGGAAACATTTTTATTTATTTATTTTTTCTGTTTGCATCTTCTGAATTCTAATATCTTCAGAGAGAACTGACTCCACCATTTGTCGATGACGGCCTACTTGAGATTGTCGGTTTCAAGGATGCTTGGCACGGGCTTGTTTTGCTTGCTCCTGGAGGACATGGGACTCGCCTTGCACAGGTATCCTCATGCCACTTGAGAGACAATTCACTTGTTCTCTTGATACACTCTCAACTGAGAATCACATGATACTCTAATGGCATCAAGGCACAACGCGTTCAATTCAAATTCCGCAAGGGCGCTGCTGATCATGCTTATATGAGAGTTGATGGAGAACCATGGAAGCAACCACTTCCTCAAAACAAGGACAAAGTTATCATTGAGATCTCCCATCTACGTCAAGTGTGTATGCTTGCAACAGGTAATTGCGTTGCTAAAAGTATTCACGATATACCTCACAATGAAGACTCAAGCAGTGAAGATTCTGACAATAGCTACTCTGAGGAAAGGAGGAAGTTTGGTTCAGCTGAAACATTCAGGTATCAAGACGATATCGATAGTGTCATCAACGCTTAGTTTTTTGATGATTTAGTATGTATTTTCCCGATTTGCTTCATCGGCCAATCTCAAATAGTTGTCTTGTTTGGTGTTTCTTTTCATTGGCCAAGCACTTTGGCCATAAAATTGTTTTCATGTTTTTTAGTTAAAAAAAAAACAACTAATCTATAAACTCACACATCACCAAAAATATGCTCAAGCCATAACATTTCAAAAGTATTGACAATAATATTGCCTATTGAAAAAGTCAACAATAGATGTATAAAAAACCTACCAATTGGTTGAAGGAACCTGCCGTAGCTTGGTAATAAGAATGTTATATCTCGCATTAAGGTAATTAATATTTGCTCTAAATTCTCCATTCTTAATTGTGTTATGATTATGAAATTGCTCGTAAATTTATGCACCATATGTAACTCAAATCCTTATCTATTTGCCTTCACTATGATTTACGTTTTTTGTGTTGAACATGAGACAGTTGATGGAAGTATTGGGGTGAGCAATTCATCTTTTTGCCACATAATTATGAAATTGTTAAGTCATTTTCCATTGACTTGTTAAAGCATAATTGTTTTATTGCTGGAATAGAAATTGATTGTCAAAGAAAACTAAATTCGGATTATAAATGAATTAAATGTTCATGAGTAAATTTGGTATTCAGTTTGTTAAGAATTTATTTATGTTCGTTCAATATATACAAGATTGATTAAATATTGGTAATTTATCAAAGGACATATGTAGGTTTCTAAATTTACTAAAAAGTGTATACTATTTTGATATTTATCAAAAATGTACCTTTCCAAGTGTATTTTTCATTTTATACAAATTTGACTTTTTTTCTTTTCTTTATCATTTTCTCATCTCTTTCCTCTTTTCTTTGCATACATGGGCCTACACGTGGGCCTAATATGATTCTAATTAGGTCTAATTTGAACATTTTTACTGATTTTTCATTATTACATTATAATACATTTGAGAAGTCGAAATAAACAATGGATATCATATTTAAACTCTTTGTAACATTAGAAATCCATAGAAACTTAAAAGTGTGCCATCAGAATTTTATAAGTCAATTAGTAATAAAATAATCTAACTAATCCAATTAATCTATTTAACCAAACTAACTTAATTAATCTAACTATTCTAATTAATTTAATTAATTAAACTAATCTAATTTAATTTAACTAATTAATTTAATATAATTAATCTAATTATCCAAATTAAACTAACTAATCTAATTTGTTTAATTTATTTAATCTAATAAACTAATTAAACTAACTAATATAATTGTAATTACCTTAACTAATCTAATTAATCTAATTAATTCAATATAATTAATCTAAATAACTAACTTAACCTAACTAATATAATTAACCAAATTAACCTAATCAATCTAACTATTCTAATTAATCTAATTCAAATATTTTAATTAACCAAATTAAATTTATTATTTTAACCTATCTAATTAACCAAATTAACCTAACTAATCTAATTATCTAAATTAAACTAGCTAATCTAATTAATTCTATTTAATTAATATAATTATTATATTAGTTGTCTTAGATTAGTTAAA
>JBAMIE010000022.1:1738644-1762731 GCA_037177295.1 Kaempferia parviflora | reverse complement strand
ATTTTTTCCTTCCCTTTATTAATCAAATGCTTGAAAGGTTAGCTAAACATTCATACTTTTACTATCTATAGGGGTACTTAGGATTTTATCAGATTCCTATACATCCTAATGATAAAGACCATCTTTACATGCCCATATAGTACCTTTGCTTATATGAGAATGCCCTTTGGTCTCTGTAATACTCCTGCTACTTTTCAGCGTTGTATGAGACTATCTTTTTGGATTTGATTGAAAATATAATGGAAGTTTTTGTGGATGATTTTTTTGTGTACAAAACTGATTTTGATACATGTTTGGCTAACCTTTCTAGAGTTTTACAAAGGTGTGAGGAAGTAAATTTGGTCCTAAATTGGGAGAAATGTCATTTCATAGCAAGAGAAGGAATTGTCTTGGGTCATATAATTTCTGAGAAGGGAATTAAGGTCGACAAGGCTTTGGTAGAGGTAATTGAGAAACTACCCTTGCCAATAAATGTGAAGGGAATAAAAAGTTTTTTAGGCATGCAAGATTTTACTAATGGTTCATAAAGGACTTCTCTAAAAGTCGCCAAACTTTTGACAAACTTATTGATAAAGGATATTGAATTCGATTTTGACTAGAATTGTTTAGATGCCTTTTTTAGGATAAAGAAGGTTTTGGTGACCACCCCGATAATGCAAGCGCCGGATTGATATCTTCCTTTCAAGATCATGTGTGATGCAAATGATAACTTCCTTTCATGTGGAAATCAACATATTCAATAGTTTGCGTTGCGTCAATCATCCTACGAAATGCAAGAGGTAATACTATTGGCAAGTCTCATAAGTCTGAATGACACAATCCTCTTCTTTGGATTGGAGCCCATTTTTTGTGTTCAAGTTTCATTTACAAAATCTTTCCCGAGGTTTGTTTTCGCAAAAATGTAATGCATTCCGTGCCAAGTCGTTTTGGCTGTAAGCTTCAATGTCTTTTTAAGTTTCCCTCTTTGGATGAACTGAATGCTTAACTCATCCATCACTTTACACCTTTATAGTGTGCCTCTAGCTATCGTCAATGCTAAGCTTTAATACTCCTTCCCTGTGATTCCTCAGATGTCCTATTTCATCATTCTCAGATCTTTACGGACCTCAAGCTATCGAGTTGTCAACTTGTCCATGCCAAGTCATGCTCCATGAGATGCTCCAATACCACCTCAGTTCTTCTCATCTTGCAATCACTAGGTTGTTCTTCGATCTCCGTGGACTCTTTAAGCTCCATGTGTATCTTATCAAGTCTCACACAACTTAAATACATATATATCAAATTACAATACAAGGTCTAACTTAAGGTTCAACCACTTAGAGTACGGTTGTACTGACCACTTAGCTCACCTTGAAGGTTTAAAAGAAGGGCAAAGGGGAGCTTGAGAAACAACACCAATGCACTTCAGAATAGTTTTTTGTAACTCTTCTTGTAGTTCCTTGACTGTTTATTGGAAACCCCAAGAGCATAAGATCTATACTTTTTTTTTGTTTTTTTAATAGTGTTTTTTATTCCTTTCTTTAATCTTGTAAAAAAGATTTCTATATATACAAGGTTTGTCTACAACTTGGAGGAGAATAAATTTCTGATGGATTTTAGCATAGAGTGACTCGTTTAACACATGGATATCAAATAAACTTTTATTTCAACTATATACATATTTATAATTACTAATATTTTGTTTAACCTTATGAAAGTGAAGAGAAGTAGAATTTTTGTCGTATCAGATCTTATATATCCTCCCTCTAGCATTTCAGTCCATCATCGATATGCACTTGTAGTTCATGCTCGCTCGAGGGGAAGTGGTTTTCGACTATAGCTCCCAAAAATAAACTTAAAAAATATATTAGAATTACATTTTGAATGTGTTTTAACCTTGGTTCGAACAACTTTTTGATAATTAAAAAAAAATAAATCTAACTAAAAATCTAACTTTTCAACTTCCAAAGCTCAACTTAGCCCTGCAAAAACTATTACCCACTAATCACTTAGGAACTGTTGGGTAGGAGTCATAAGATTAGATTAGATTGATTATGATAGGATTAGGGGTATGATTAATAATCACTCTTCATATCTAGGTATTGTGAATCTTACTCTAATCAGCCCTAATCCTACATCTAATCAACCCTACCAAATGACATATTAAATTTTTAAAAAATATAATCCTAATTCCATCACTCATATCAAATGGTCCTTAGGGTGCGTTTAGTTCAAGTTATCATATATATATATATAACATTGGTTATGTGATTACTTGGTAATCACATAACTAAAGTTATGAGGAATAAAATATAACCTAATATTGTTTGGTTCAAATCTAGGTAATACAACTAAAACTTGTTTGTTTGGAGGTTTTAGGTGGCGCTTGGTAAGCGGGTTTAGAAAATTGGAATGAGAATGAAATATATTTCATTCCCATTCTTAATGCTTGGTAGACAGGAATCAGATTCCAAATTTGGGTTTCATACCCCTAATTTCATAACTAACACCCCTAGGTTATTGCTAAACACAATCCCCCTCAATCAAACCCATTATCATTCCGATTACTAAATATATACCAAGTGCCCCCTTAGTGTACGACTTATTTTAACATTTACTGTATCACCCCTGATTCAATCCTAGTCATTTTTACAAATTGATATTTAAAAATAAATTATTATTATTAATATATTAATAATATTAATATTACTATATAATAATATATTAATATTAATATATTCTATTATTATTATTATAAATAAATAAATAAATAAATAAATAAATAATATATTAATATATTAATATAATATAATATATTAATTATATAAATTGTTGAGTGACAAATTGATATTTGATTGATCTGTAACGTTATTTTTCTATCAATGGGTAAATATTATGAGGTAATTTTTTTTTAAAAAATTTCTTAACCTCGGAATCAAGAAAAAACCTCCACTTTTCTAAGATTTTTCGATTCCTGATTATATATCCAAATTACTGATGTGTCAGACATGCATCATAACTTAAAAATCATCGATTACCTAAACCAAATAAAATTTTTATTAATAACCTTAAATGTAAAGTTATTAATAATAACCTTAAATCAAGCACGCTATTAAAGTCTTCTTGGCATGTGCATCTAGTATTCTTATGTGGCAGCCTCGCTGTGTGGACCAGGTTGATTGAATGCATGCCATATTTATCGTTGCTCCCTTTTTTTATTGGGCCTTGAATGAGATTTGGGCCTTCGATCCTACCTAGTTATTGTGCTTCGAGTCCTGGACCATTTCACTTTTGGAGGGAGAGTGTGAGTGTGGGTGTGCGAAAGAGGCGGTGTTGAGACGGGGAAGCAACATGCCACCCAAGCCCGACAGCGCTGAAGGTAACGAACGCTCTTCTTCCTTTCGATTTACCTTCTTCAACAGTTTGAATCAGATTGATTTTCTTCCATTATGTGTTATCGTCAACCTTTACAGGGGTTTTTTTGGTGTTTTTTCTTCATTTTTTCGCAGGCATTGTTCTCAGTTTCGTGGATGAGGTAAGAAAAAGGTTACCTCGTGGATTACTCGAAGCTATTTTGTTCTTGTTACTCTAGTATTTCTTATCTTTTACTGATGGGTTTAGTTCGGTGGGATGGTTTGATCTGGTTGAACGGTTTCCTTTCTCTTTTCACTTTATTTTCGGCCTGCTTCGCCCCTTGCGTCAGTTTTCGTTCAAGCTTATCAATTGTTATTTTATTCTAATCAACTTTATCTCTGAATTTCCACTGTAAAGTTTTGATGAGTAATTCACTCTATTTTGGTTGTAGCTTCTATTTGATGAGCATTATATGCTGTTCTGTTGTTTTTGCAAGTCAATAGGTGTGACTATGTGTGGTTTATTACTTGATGTTCTCTATACCTATTTGAAATTTCATTCAGTTTTTTATGCTTTCTAACCTTCTGAAATGGCCATTAATGTTGACGCATCAAGCAGTAATTTGAGTGGCTTGGGACACTACTTCTCTTCATCATTTCACTCTATCCTTGTTTTACCTCACAAAATTCATTCTCGTTGGGCATTTATCTATTGCCTTTCGTTTCTAGAATCATGCAGGTGTCAATCAGACCAACCACAAACAACAACATACTGTAGAAAAGTTCTTGTGAAGTGTTTGTTTGTGTTGAAAAAGTGCATTGTGAATTGACCTATAGTAGGGAACTATGGCTTGGCGAAACCAATGATGATGAATTGGATTCAACATTTGTGACCAGGTCAATTCCGAGACAGTCTCCCTCCTTACTTCCTCATTTGGCATCATCAAGTTTAAGAAAGATTTTTTCAATGGACAACAATTGGAAAAGAAAGAAACCAGTGAGGATAATAGAAATTTTGAGGATGATAAATTGTCATGAAAAGTTAAGAGAAGATGGCTGCTAGTTGGAGGCGAATGAATCATGGTATTTGTGGTGGCTTCAAGATCAGGAAGCTACATGATTCCTTATGTCATGACCTACAGAAGGTGGAAAATAGTTTCTTCCACCCTTGCCACAACATTGTTGCCAACAAAGTGAGTGCCTATAACTCGTCATGAGTTGAGTTTTCTTTGGTGGGAGAGAGATGAGGAAAAACTAGAAATTTTAGAATTAGGAATTTTAATCTATCAAGCTTTAAATTTTATTGCTTTTCAAAAGTTGATAAATTTAAGTTTGGTTAAGTGATAGCAAACTAGATAATTATTGTTATTGGTTTACAATATATGTTTATATTGGGGATAGGTTATTTATTTACCAAGTTTGTAGAAAATAGAGATTTTGTTTTCAAATTAGGTTAGGGTTAGACCATTAAAAGAAGTTGCAATACTTCTTGTTATTTTATCTTTCAAATTCATTTATAATCATCATCATTATCAAATTATGTTTTCCAACTATTTGATGTCTATTATGTATTTTTTTTCCATCATTGAACTCCATGCATGACTATATCATGCATAGAAAAGAAAAGTTATTTTAAAATTATTTTATTAGAACAAACAAAAGAAAAGTTAAGGTAGTCCTGATAAAAATGGTAAGTTAGATGTCAAGTTACTAAACAATAATAACAAACAAACTTTATCCCATTAGGTGGGTCGGTTATATGGATCCTCCTATAACATTAGTCTCTATCCCCTACTATATCATTATTTATATTTAAATAAAATTTATCTTGTTTTATCGCTATTATCCAAGTCTTCTTTGGTCTTTCTCATTTAATGTGCATATTTGTCGTAGTTTCATGTTGCCTAACTTGATCATCTAAATATATGTCTATACTATTTTAAATGTCTCTTGGAGTTTTTTCTAACCACGACCCCACCTAGTGGGATAAGGCTTGGTTGTTGTATCTGTTCATCTTCGTATGCCCACACATCTCTCTCATCTTCTACTGTGCTCGAGTGATAGCTCAACATTTAGCTCCATATAACATAATATCTAACTGTTGTTTAAAACTTTCCTTTCAATTTTATTCGTATTTTACGATCACCAAGAACACCCAATGCTCTCAATTTTTACCATGCCACTTGTATTCTATGTAATACATCTCTCTCAACTCCTCCCATTCTTTTATAAAAATGATACTAAATATTTAAAGCTCTTAGTTATAGGCAACTAGTTATTTCCTATTTTAACAATTGCCTTACTACGTCTAATATTGCCAAACGTAGATTTTATATATTATGTTTTTACTTATTATCTAAAACCAATGTTCTAAATGGCAGTTGAGGTCGCCATGCCGCCTAGGAGGGAGGCGGATTTCAACCGCACGACATTTGGGAAAGGCGATGGTTTAGGTGGCTGCACAAACGAAAAGCCTAACTCAGTTTCGTGTTTCGGCTTCTCACAAGACCGGGGTGACTCGTTTGGGCCGTCGACGGGCTTGGGTGAAACTTTTGAGTCCTTTCGCCACGGACCTGTCGTTGAGCTGGGCGACGCTTCTAGGTTCGGTGACGCATGTTTCGGTCGGGTTGGCGATACGTCCGACGTCGAAATGCTTTTTTTTTTTTGGTTTGAACTTAGGATTTAATTGAAACTTTAGATTAATAATTTTAATTAGCTCCCAACTCCGATTGAGATAATTTAAATATGCTTAATTAAAGCCTAATAAAATTATCATATATATATATATATATACATTTAAAAAATATTTAGATTAACTTTTTTTATTTTTAGTTAATATATTTTATATTTATTTATTAATATGGTTATTAGTTTTTGTTAATATTATGTATTAAAATAGTAAAAAAAATTCAACCGCCTAGGAGATCGAGGAGGCAGGTGGTCACTAACCACCGCCTACCACCATCATGACATTGTCTAAGACCTTACACTTCTAGTGTTTTCTATTAAGATTCGAGTATAACATTTACTCTTTCATGTATCTTATCTATCAAAATAATATCATTGGTAGACAACATGTACTATGACATCATGTCTTGGAGATGTCCCGTGAATTCATCCATCATTAGTGTAACAAGAGGGAGATTTAGAATTGATTCTTGATGTAACCTTGTTTTTATAGAAAACACTTCTATTAATCCGTCTAGAGGCTTGACTCTTGTCATTGTATCTTCATATATATTCTTAATTATTTCAATATACGTCACACTAACACTTTTTTTTTCTAGATTTTTTCACATAATTTCCCTCATGATTTTCTTACAAGCTTTTTCTAGAATTTTTCACATAATTTTCCTCATGATTTTGTTATAACCTTTTTTAGGTCGACGAATGCTATGTGTAAGTCTTGTTTTTTTTGGAAAATTTTCAATTAGTTGTTTGAGAAGATATACAACTTTTATTGTACCTTCTGGGCATGAATCCAATTTGATTTTCGATCATTGTGGTCTCCTTAGTCTTTTTTTATTATTGTTTTTCAAAATTTAATGGTATGACTCATTAGCTTAATGCCCTTATAATTCATACAATTTTGTACATCTCCTATTCTCCTTAATTTTTGTAAGATGGATTTGCTCTCTACTGATCAAATATCTTTTTCATTTTCAATATTAGACTGAATAATTTAGGTTTAGGGTTTAGGTAAATATTTTTTCATTTTCAACATTAGATTTAATAACTTCGTAATTCATGTAATTCTCTGCTTCCCTAGTCACTTCCAATATCTCTATCGAAGATGAGCACTTTCATATTTCTATCAGAGTATCATCTAATCCCACCACTTTTTTTTTTTAATTTTTATTTTGCATCTCATTTAAAATCCGTTTTCCTTTTGAAGTTTGAATTCTAGAATAAAAATTTAAATTTCTATACTCTAACCTATTTAAATGACCTTAGTTAAGTTAGTCATCTAAACATTTATTAAAATGTTAACGAAAATACCTCTTTTATTTCCTCATCATTCATTGTTACACCCTATTTCATTCATCTTTAATGCATCTTATTTAGGTAAGATCTTGTGTCTTCCTTTTTCTGGCTTTAATTATTTTATAGATGTCTCTTTCTTGTTCTTTTTTATCTAGCTGTTGATATAAACATTTGAAAGTTATATTCTTGGCTTCACTCATTGCTTTCTTGGCCTCTTAGTTATTGCATATTTTTTAAAGTTTTCTAGCCCTCTTTAAGTTGCAAGTGTATAATAACTTATAGCCTATTTTTTTTTTTTTTTTTCACTTTCTCTTGTATTTTCTCGTTCCACCACTAAGATTTTTTATTGCATATTCTTTTCACTCTCCAAGTATACTCTTGGTCACCATTTTTAAATTTAAGTTATTTTGATACAAAACATTAATTTTTCTTCTAATTATCATATCTATTATCTTCATTGAGGGATTCTTATGTTCTATGTTCTAAATGACTATTAAAGATGTCAAGTTACTAAAAGGATAAATAAATTATCAAATACTAATATGGGTTTATTTGTCCATGCACCACCTTGATCCTTCAATATCGAGCTGAACCTAGGGACACGTGGTGCTTCCTGGGCAACCTTGTTACTTCACAAAGTTTACCCTACATACATTGACCACCATCTACAACAAGGTCCCATATTGATCCATATTCTCACCCTTGGATCACACCAGCATCTACACCATCTGTCCTAGATTTGGCAACAGCTGGGTTTGAACGTTAATATCCTCATAGTAGTCATTACTCTTCATATTGCAATTTACAAGAAATATTGTAAAATTTGATATGAAATCCAGCACCCCATCTCCGCTTATTACTTTTCCTCAGCAAAATTCCCCACTAGCTCATTTCCTCTTTCCTAAAATTTTTCTTTTTCTATAAAATTAGGTGCTTGTAAATATAGAAGAGGACATAGTAAGAGATTGAGCCCAATGACGTAGGAGAATCCATAGAGCCTACCCCACTTAGTAGGCTAAAGGCTTAGTTGTTTTTGCCGAGACAATATCACGAGGTGACATTTCTTGCTGAATGAAGTTTTTTCTACCGGAACAATATTGTCACTTATTCTGTCCCATCGATTTTCAATTTTGGTAGGGACCTAAGATTCATACTCTCACTATGCTCTGTCTTAATAGCTCCTTCCTTTACCAGTTAAGATTGTTTCCCCATTTGTCTTTTACAGTTTAATAGCTTATCCTCTTTCATGTTTGGTAGGTACCTAAGAACGCTCTTTGATTTTCCCATTACAACTTAATAGCTCATCCCAATTTTTTATTTGGTAGGGACATATGAGAGACTCGATTTGCCATTTTAATCTAGTCAATGCATAAAATCAGCCCGTTTGAACTCAGTACCATATTTTCATCTGTCAACTTGTCTGCTCGAGTCGTTTGATAGCTTATTGTCACATGCTTCAGGGATTTCTTTTATAATACATAAAGATGAATACTTCAAATGGTAAACAGCCTTATTCAAAGTTTCTCTTGATTAGATGACTGAGTCCAGATGCCTATCCAAACCTAAAATAATATTCTAAAATTTACAAAATTTAAGCATACAGCTTTATCAGTTTCGTTATATTCCTGGTCCGTGATAATTTTTTCCCTCCGGTGCTTAGCCTGTCTGTTTTTGGATACACCTCAATAATGACCTTATATAAGCCGTCCAATTGGATGCTATCTTCTCTTGTTTCATTAATCAATTGACGTCTTCATTTCTTAGTGCTAGATCACGATTAATCACAGCCAACATGCACTAGAAGTAATTCTTAAGTCTTTATGACTTATACAATTCACTATCCAAAAGTAGATGCCTCATATAACATTTTGATTATTCTCACTTGCCTAGTTTTTATCAATCTGCCCCTGGGTTTGTTTCCAGATTGACTCTAACAAAACTAGGTTTAGTTTGAGGATTCCATTTATTTTTTATTAAAGTTTGCATTCTTGAAAGAAGGAACTTGTATTTCAAGCCGAGACACTGTTTTGGAGCCGAAGATTAGGTTGAAGGGGGACACCCAATTTGTGGTATGTAGAATGGTCCTATTTGACTATAGGATGGAAGAATCTCCCTCTTGTTTGTTCTAAAGCCGACAACAAGTCTATTCTTTATAGCCTCCAACATAATTCGGTGGTTGCTTTTGTTTGCGCATTTTCTATGAATGAACTACTATGTTACATCATAAAACTATGCCATATTCCATACAATTCTTGAACTTGAAATTATTGGATTTTTCACCATTAATCATGACAATTATGCTAGGAAACTCATTTAGAGTATTAGTGTTTCTTCATAAGGTTTTCAAATAATTTAGCTTTAGTTTTAAATTTTTTAAAATAATCTTTAAAATAATTTATTTTTAAATCTATTATTTTAATAATTACTTTTATAACTTTCAAATAATTTTAAAGTTAATTATATATTTTAATAATTAAAAATAATTTTGAATATTCAAACATAACCATCTATATCAATCAAATATTATTAAAATTTTTAATTAATATACTCTTTATTTAAAAAGAAAAAAAATATTGAAAGTGTATTGGCACAACACAACAGTATACCGAAATGTATTATTTTGGTTTGGAACAAAAACTCTGGCACGAAATTTTAAATCTTGGTTTAGTGAGAAAAACCAAAATCAAGCCAAAAAATTTTGGTTTGGAAAATACAAACCAAAATTCAACTAAAAAGGTTTTGGTTTAGTTTAAATCAAACCAAAATTTTCAGGTTGGTTTCAATTTGGATCTCCATTAATTAAAAAGAAATATAAATTCATTAAAAACTAGTTTTAAACAGTAGTCCTTTTGAGATTCATAATAAAAATTAATATAATTTAAAGCTAATATTTATTAGTGAACAAAAAATGTAAATAACAATGGAAAATCATAATAATTAACTTACTGATTCATTTATTTATAATTTTCAAATAAAATTATATCTTTAGCAATGAAAGTCTTTTGCACTTTCAAATTTGAAATTGCTATAATGTTGCTGAATTCAAAAGAAAAACATACCCAAACATACCCTAGTTTACAGAGGACCAGAAGGGCTTATTTTCTCATTGATCATTTTAGTGTTACCAATATAAGTGCAAAATAATTAAAATAATGAAAGAAGTATATAGGATCTTATTATCTTATTTTCTCATTGATCATTTTAGTGTTTTACCTGCAAAGTTAGTATTTAAGTGTAAATCATTAAAATATGAAAGAAGTATAGAGTAGATATGACTAAATTTAAAGACTTAAAATATAATAGTTGCAAGCAATTTTTTAACTTCAAAGCTAAGATGATCAAATTAATCAACAAATATAAACAAAAGAAAAGGAATATTTATTAGCAATCTAAATTGAGGGTGCGAGTAAAGACCAATAATTGACCACATATGGAAGGTAGTTAGTCTATGTTTTTGAGAACAAGAGAGGTCAACTAAGATGTTCACCATAAGCTTCCATTAAAGATAGGAAGTAGAAATACAAGAGTCAAAACTGGCTTAACGAAGCCCAAGGTTAACATAAGAACTGAACACAAACCAAACGAGTTCCCACAGATCAACAAAGAAAACTCTCTCATGGTAAATGAGTGCAAAAAAAAGATTGCATGCCGAGTATCCCCCTAACAACTATGAAGCCGCTAACACAAAGTCTTTGTCCCTTGGACATCTTCAAAGATGAACGAATTACTAAAATTAAAATTAAATTAGTTGCAATAATTTTTAACTTTGAAAATTGAGATGATCAAAATAATCAACAAATACAAAATAAGTATTTATCAGCAATCTAAATTGAGGGTGGGAGTAAAGACCAATATTGGACCACATATGGAAGGTGGTTAGTTTATGTTTTTAAAAACAAGAGAGGTAAACTAACATGTTCATGTAAGGATTGAACACAAACTAAACAAGTTCCCAAAAATCAATAAAGAAAACCCTCTCATGGTAAACAAGAGCAAACAAAAACTGATGCTAAGCTAACCACCTAACATCTGCGAAGTCAGCTGTGAAGCTTGTTGGTTCCCCAACTAGTTTTGATGTGTTCAAGTGAAGTTAAGTTAGGTTTTGTTGTGGTGTGTCTAAGTGTGCAGAAGATTAGGAACGCAAGAAATCAAGCGGAAGACGCGGCGGACGTGAAGGATAGCGCGGGAATCGAGTTGAAGGGTTCAACTCATCCGATCGACGAGAAGTTGTGGAAGAGTACAACGGTGGAGCCAGTAGGAGTAGGATGCGTGCGGTGGTCCAGGGACGAGAAGCTGCTCGAGAAGGACGGAAAATGAGTTTGGGTGAGCCGGATATCCGAGATCACCCAAGCGATCGAAACCGAAGACGGAAGAAGGCAACGCGGAGTTGACTTCGCACAGTCCGGGGCGCCCGAACATCCAGGCGCCCGGACCCTTGGGTGGGTTTCGTTGCGTAACCATTTGCGCAGAACCACGTCAGCACGGTCCAGGCGCTTGAGAGCGGATAGCTGTTGCCCATCAGGATAAAGTTTTTCCACGTGGGGGCGTCTTGACTAGTCCGGGCGCTCAGGAAGGTGCCACGTCACCATCTTGATAAGTTAAACCAGGAGCTATAAATAGGGTCCTAGTTCAACTAGTTTTGAACAACATACTCTTGTACGATTTCGTGCTTTCCATTTCTGAGCTTTCTTTCTGTGTGTGAGGCTCCTTCGCCTTCGACAATTCGTTCGAAAAGGAGATCTTCATAGTGAGCTTACTTTCCATGGAGTAGCAATCTTCTAATTGAAAATCAAGTAAATTTGTTTGTCTCGTACTCACTTTAGTTTCTTTTCATTCTTTTAAGTGTGTACTTGTTTAAAGTCGAAAACTGGAGACAGGTTGTTTTTGTATTGGTAGGCAATTCATCCCCTCTTGCCGGCCGGATCGAAACCTACAATTGGCATCAGAGCCCGGACACTTCAGAAGGACTAATCACCGACCGAAGCAAAGGAGAAGATGGCCGAATCAAGTATTGACCCCCTAAGTTCGAAGGAGATTTCGTCCACAAGAAGAAGAAGATGGAGTTTTACTTCAAAATTGATTTCGACATTTACTTAATCCTAAAAAATGGTTTTACAGTACCTGTAAACAACAACGACAACCTTAAAATAGGAGACGAATGGACAAAGAAGGAACAAGCAGAATTCGTGCCAACTGGAAAACAGAATTCCATCTGCTTAGTGTTCTGCCACCCAAGAGGTAACCTACAATTCTACCAAAAAGCACTGGGAAAAATTCCTAGAGCTTTACAAAGGGACTTATGAAGCCAAGCTCGCAAGACGAGACCTGCTCTAGAACCAACTAACCAATCTCCGGTTGAAGGAAGGTGAAACGGTTGCTCAACTGCACGCCAAGCTGATGGAGCTGATCACCGAAGTCACAAATCTCGGAGAAAAGGTAACCAACCGAGATTCGCTAAGGTATGCCCTTAATGCTTCTCCAAGAACACAAGAATGATCAACCCTAGCAGATGCATACTACATCTCTAAGGACTTAGAGGTAAGTAATCTAGAAGAGTTATTTTCTATTTTAGAAATTCACGAATCTAGACGTGCAGATCTAAGGAAGGAACCGAATCAGAACATTGCCCTAAAGGCAAAAATGGAGGAACCGGATTCCGATACACCACTCGGCCAAGATGAAGTTGCATTCTTGGTAAGGAAAATTTTAAAGTTTTTTAAAACTAACAAGTTCAACAAGTCATTGGGCAAGAAACCTCTTCAAAGAAAAAGAAGAATAAAATGCTACAACTGCAATGGAGGACACGTAAAAGATTACTATCCAAAATTAAAGGAGAAAGATAAGGACAAGAAGCCAACACGAATGAAGCACAAGAACCTTAATGCGACATAGGACCGGTCGTCATCTTAGTCCGAGCTAGAAGAATACGCTGGACTAACACTAATGGCAGACCACCAAATGGACGAAGAAAGATCATCCGAAATGAGAATCGACGAAGGGGGAGAAACATCAGAAGAAAACACTAGTGAAGGGGGAGTGTCTACCGACAAGTACGACATGGTAAGTCTGGTAAGTAAGCTTCCTTCACATAATTGTATGATTGCATTAAAATGCTTTGTAAATTTTTATAAAATAGGACAAAAGACAAAAATTCAAAGAATGATCATGCATGTTTATTAGAAAATTTTGAAAGGTTAAAAGTTGAAAATACCAAAGTAAAAGATAAATTAGAGTCATTAGTAAAACATTCTGTAAGTTCAGATTTTAAGTCTTCATAAAATTCAAATTTTAGAAATTATCGTAGACTTAATTGATATTATAAATATCATAAGGGCTAAATTAGAAAGTTGTCACAAAATATATACATAGGAAATATTTGGTTAATCCAGTAGATAGAAACCTATATTGGATTTTAAAATCTTGTTTGAATTAAATTCCTCACTGATACAATGAATTTTTGGTCAAAAATTGCCTTATTTTGCAAATTTTTTTACCCAAAATTTTCTTTTGTAAGAAGATAACAAAATTTTTCTTAACATTTTTTTTTGAATTTTCTGAGCAATAATGAATTATTTTTTTTTCTTTTCTAAAATGTCCACTTCTTTGCAAAAATATTTTTGTAAACTTTCTTTATGAGATTTTGTTCAAAATTTTAATATTCAAAAGAAAACAAAAACATATGCTAGGGAAAATTTTTTGATGGATAATTATTTTTTTGAGAATTTTTACCAAAATGACAATTTTTAATATTAAAATTTTTTAAAAATTTAAAATTTCTACACTAAGATTTTCTCTTCCCATACTTAGAAATTTTTTTATGATTTTTTGAGTTTGAAAATAATTTTTTTATTAATTATCTTAGCAAAAATTATGTTTTTCAAAACGACTTTATTTTTTGATTACGAAATATGTATCTTTTCATAAAATTTTTGGCAGATTTGGATAACTGACACGGTAAATGTTTTTCAAAAATTTTCAATAATTAAAACTTATTTTATAATTAATTTTATCAAATCGGGTCTTTAAATCCTAAAAATTCAAATTTTTGAATATTAATTTCTAAATTTTTTTTGAAAATTGTTGATTACCATATTAAACCCTTCGAATTTTCTTAAGTTTTTTTTTTAAGTTAGTGCTTATTTTTTTTTTAATGAGATCAAAGGGGGAGAATTAAAGTAAGTCTAGGGGGAATTTAACAATTTTATTACTTCATTTGAATAATTTTTTTCATTTGCACTTAAATTTTTTTTTTTCTCTGTAATTTCGTTACCATACTTGAATTGATTACATAAAAAAGAGGAGATTGTTGGTGCCCCAATTAGTTTTGATGTGATCAAGCAAGTTAAGTTTAGGTCCTGTTGTGGTTTAACATTGTGTCTAAGTGTGCAGAAGCTTAGGAACACAAGAAGTCGAGTGGAAGACGCAACGGAGAAGAAGGATAGTGCGGGAATTGAGTCGACGGGCTTGGCACTTCTGAGGGCCAAGAAGTTGGGGAAGAGTACACCGGCGGAGCTAGAAGTATGCGGGTGGCAGTTTGAGAGATGAGAAGCCGTGAGAAAGCCCACTCTCGAACGTAAAATGGGTTCGGGTGAGTCCTATTTCAGATGTCCGAGATCACCCAAACGACCGGAACTGAAGATGGAAGAAGTCAACATGGAGTTGACTTAGCATAGTCCGGAGCGCCCGGACCGTCCAGGCGCTCGGACCCCAGGGTGCTTGGGTGGGTTTCGTTACGTAGCCGTTTGCGCAGAACCAAGTCGGCACGGTCCGAGCGTCCGAGAGTGGATAAAGTTTTATCTGTGCACCATTGAGCAGCCGTTGCGGATCAGGATAAAGTTTATCCACGTGGGGGTGTCCGGACAGGTCCGAGAGCTCGGAAGGTGCCACGTCACCATCTTGATAAGTTCAACTAGAGGAATAAATAAGATCCTGGTTTAACTAGTTTCGAACAACACACTCTTGTACTATCATTTTGTTCGAGCTTTTCATTTCTGTTCTGTGTACGAGGCTTCTCTGCCTCCGACAATTCGTTCGAGAAGGAGATCTTCATAGTGAGCCTACTTTCCTTAGAGTAGCAATCTTTTGATTGTAAGCCAAGTAAATTTGTTTGTCTTGTACTCTCTTTAGTTTCTTTTAATTCTTTTAAGTGTGTACTTGTTTAAAGTCAAAAGTTGGAGGAAAGTTGTCTTTGTATTGCTAGACAATTCACCCCCTCTTGCCGGCCGGATCGGAACCTACAAAGCTAACACAAGGCCTTTGCCCTTTGGACATTGTCTTCAATGAAGAACAAAATCTGTCTACCTTAATAGCGATTGTTCTGCATCAAGTTTTCTGTTCTTGAAAACGGCATCACATTCAGCTTCTCAAATAGTCAACCACCACCATTAAATTAGAGAGTTCACTATTTTTGCAGTTTATTTAGCGAAGAGAACCCATTTTCTCCACAGATCATTAGAAAAGGTTGGCTCTTAAAGGTTGAGCTTTGCTAGGACCACTTTCCAACCTATCAAAATAGCTACGCAATGAAAAATAGGTACTCCAAGGATTCGAGAACCCCTCTGGAGCACATCTCACTTATCTATCAAGGGCAATTTGCTTTTGGGCAACACCTCTCTAATGTTGAGCTTGCCAAGAACCATCAGCCATGCCAAAATATAAACCTTGGAGCTAAAGAATAATAAACTAATGAATCTTGTTTGAAGTACTTATTTGAAAAAATTAACATGTTATAAGTCAAAGCCACCAAAAACTCCCCACTAGGCTTTCACCTCCAATGCCACTGATTAATCTTTGAAAAACCAGCTATATTTTGATTTTTTTCTCCAATTCTAAAATACAACTCTACTCAACTGAATGATAGAAATAATGCCCTCCAAGTGGGAGTGAGAAGGATATGTCCTCCACTGTATGGAGCCACATGATTCAGATAATTCCAGATCTTTGGAGCGTAAAGTTTGGCCATCTGGCCAACTAACACATCACAAATTTAACTTGCTGTGTTTACCCACCTCTGATTGGATGCTAAGAAAACAAATGTTTCTTAGATTCAGAAGGCCCCTCCATAAATAAGAGCATCTACTGTCAGCACAAGTGGATGATCAAGAGCGAAACTTGAGATAAGAGATCCAAAGAAGTTTCGCCTTAGCAAACATGGTCTAGGACCTGAGAAGATTTGCCAAAGGATAGCTGAAATATTTGATTCAAAGGTAAAGTATAATTGAAATGCTTAGCAAGTTGCTTCTTAGGGATTCTAAGACTATAGGATGGGAGTTTAATGCTTAGAGGCCCCCTCAATCTTCAAAATGAGAATGATATAGAATCTATTCAAGCTGGCCACTGAGGAAGGACCACAGCAGAAACCTTGGATATGCCCATTGCATTCTCACTCAGTCTCCCAAGAACCTAATAAAAACTAAGCCATAAATCCATCGGGCCTGGGACTATTATTGCTTTTCAAGGTCCAAATTGCTTGGCCAACTTCAGGTTCGAAAAATGGAGAAGTGAACCATGCAAACATATCCAAATTCAAATGAGATTAGAGATCCTTGCTAAGAGAAAGTAAATGCTGATGAGAACAACCTGTGATGGAAGAGAAATGAGAAGATAAAACCTCCAAGATAGATGCCCCCATTCTAAGGGTTTCGCCATTGTCCTCTAAGTAAATCTTCTTTGTTGGCGATAGAGTAGAAGCATTTGATGTTCTCCCCATCTTGATCCAACAGATCTTGGCTCACTGTTGCCAATACTTGACCTGCCCTTGGAGATTAATGTCTAATTCATCCTTGAATGATATGTTTGCTTTGTCAATCACATCAGTGGGTTTGCCTTGCTCTTCCTTTGTTTGGATCTTTTCAAGCTCACTAACAAGAAAATTCTCCTTGCTGGAAACCTGTCTTTTCAACATGCCAGCCCATTTCTTCAAACAGTACTTAAGAGCCCTACATTTGGATGACCAAGTAGAGGAAGGGGATTTCGCACTTGAACTGGAGAATAGATCTTGAGCCTAAGTACTGAGAAATTCTCAGGTCTGAAATTTTTTAACTGCATATGGAACCTCAATCCATCTTGAAAAGTAGAGGTGAGTGGTCTAAAAGACTTGAAGGTAGTTGAAGAAGATTGCACAGACTCAGCAGCAGGCCTGCTTGCACATTCATGCATACCAAGTGAACTTGTTCTCTAAATTTGGGAGTATTGTAGGTTGGATTGAGATGTATTCTTTGTTGTTGTGCTAAGATGGTTTCATTTATTGTTCTGTTGGACTGTTCAAAGGTCTTTCTTTTTCAGAATAGGTCTAAATGTCAGCTTTATGAAGTGGGTGAAGAAGATTCTCACATCTATTTTTCTTGTTCCATTCACACCATCACACAACTAAGACAAATGCCTAAAATTGAAGTCATGAGTGGAAAATTATTTGTAATCAATTCATCTGAGTCATACCTTTGCTTGATTCACTTCAAGAGTTAGTTTAACGTTTTGCTTACTCACTAAAGTTATGTTGCTAGCAATTTATCTGAGTGATGCCATAGGCTACATCCGTGTATAAAAAAAAAAACAAAAAGATTTAGCAATCACGTTGTTTATAGATGGAAAAACAATTGGTATCAACTGTTTTGGTTAGTCAATGTAGCATTTTATTCGGTAGACCTTATTTTTTCTTAATGGTTGTCTCATTCCTAACTAAATTCCTATAGCATGGAACATATGAATTGATCCAATTATACCTACAACAATAACAACAACCAATCCCTTATCCCCACTAAGTAGGGTCGGCTAATGGATCCTCCTCCACCATTAGGCTTGATCTCTATTATATTTCTCTATAGTTAAATGAATTTTATCATGTTTTATTGTTGCTTACTAAATTTTCTTAAATTTTTCTCTTCTATTAATTTGTGTATTTTTTTTAGTTGGCACCATGTATTAATTTATGTATTTGTTATGGTCTCATATTGCTTAATTGGAGCATTAGGTAGAATGATCCGATTATACCAGTTTGTTTAAAAATATGTCCAGACTAGCAGTTAATGTTAATTATCTCATCAATTTAACCCTTCAGCACTGCAATTTGATTCTCACAGCACTTGCCCCTGCATACACTTGATCATTCCAAAATAAAGCATATTGAATGTTTTATTTTTGGAAAAAGGATGAGATCCATACCGATTCTGTTTTATCTACTCCGGATACCTCTTGTTTTGTTTTCCATTTTCTTTTATCTCCTTTGAAGTTGAGATCAAATCTTGTAATTTTTTTGGTGATTATAATTATCTTTGTTTTCTTCATGTAGACAATGATTGTCAGTTGCAAATTTCTAATTTTTTATTTTCCCCCCTCAGCAAAATAGGCCATTGAACTCTCAGAATGTTGCTGACGCTCTGCAGAAATACAATCTTAAGAAAACTGCAGTCCAAAAGGCACTGGACACGCTATCAGATAATGGACAAATTTCATTTAAAGAGTATGGCAAACAGAAGATCTACCTTGCTCGTCAGGATAAATTCAAGATACCAAACAAGGAAGAGCTTGATCAAATGAAGGAGGACATTAGGAACTTGCAGGATGCACTTGGAATTCAAAAGAAAGCTATAACAGAAGTCGAGGCTGGTATGCTTGAATTTCCTCCCGACATAATAAAACATGTGGGGTGTTGAGCATTATATTTTTGTTATTTTTACTATAGTAATATGCAAGCACTTATTTTGGTTTGCAAATATATATATATATATATAAAGTTTTCATCAAAAAGATATAGAATTTTTGGTTGGTCGGGTTAATGAAATGCTTATGGTTAAATATGGAATTGTGTGTCTTGAAGAAATTAAAGCACTCCAGTCTAATTTGACATTGGAAGAAATACGAACAAAGGAGGCTGAGCTGCTAAGTGAGGTAAATTCTCTCTTGCTTTCGTACTCTACTTCTGTAAAAAAAATTCACATGCTGGATCAAGTGCATTTTCAGGTTGATGAAATGGGAAGCAAGCTAAGTAAGCTGCTTAGTGGCGTTGTTCTGGTAAAACCAGAAGACAAAAAATTGATTGAGGGCACCTATATTGAAAAGATCAATCATTGGAAAAAACGTAAGAGGATGTTTAAAGAGTTGTGGGACGCTATAACTGAGAACTCGCCGAAGGATTTAAAAGAATTCAAGGTCCTTTAGTTTGGGTGAATACCTTTTCTTTTGCTTAATTATGATTTACCTTTTGAATTAAACATTTATATTTATGGCAGGAGGAACTTGGGCTAGAGTATGATGAAGATATTGGAGTGAGTTTTCAAATGTATGGCGAGTTGGTTAATCATAGTAAGAAAAGGAAAATAGAACGTTGAAACTACCTCATTGTCTTGTTTGACAATGCTATGTTATCCATACGAAAGCATGAATAGGTTAGCAGGTTTGACACTTTAAAATCCTAATCCAAAAAAAATCTATGGAGAAAAATTATATATATATTTGTTTGTTGGTATTCTATGTTTGCATATCTTCGATAGAAATTAATACTGTGCAAAACTTTCTCGCATGTATGCATCCTACATTGATAACTTGTCTTGATTCTCACTTTTGCTAGATTTATTTTAAAGCCTCTGTATCTGGCCGTCCAGTCGGATATTACACAATAAAGATGAAGCGATTTCCTTGTGAATTGACAGAGGCATAGAATTCTCTTTTTGCATTCACCAGAGCAACCTCGACTTGATTTAAGCATGGCACATCAATTGCACAATATACTGAAGTCCGAGATATGAAATTGATTTTATAATTAGTAATATATATCAAAATCTATTTTAAAAAATATCTTCATTTTTTTCTTCCATTTAGCCAAGTCTCCCTTGAACATCTATATGAGTGTTCGTTCTGGCCATTTGTGCTTTAGATGATGGTTAGTCCTTATGAAGTATCTTTGTTCGGATATCACTTGTTGGTCTCGTGTGACCAGTTAACGAGAGGGAGGGGGGGGGGGTGTGAATTGTCTACAATCAAAGTTACATTTTCTTTTGCTTTCTATTTAGTAAAGACAAATACAAGTTAGGTAGTTAGAAAAATCATAAGATAAAGAAGAGGCAAGAAAAGAGTTACTTAGTTATAATCGTGAAGGTTGTTAATCTAATGCATTAAAAGTACCAAAGATTTTCTTCTTGGTAGGTGGAGAAGTATCTTACAACGGTTAAGTACATAACATAACTATAGACTAAAGAAATGAAAGCATAGTGTTTGCAATCGAGTGTTGTGTTAACTATAAAGATTAAGGCTCTATTTATAGTCCATTGGCCGAAATAGCCATTTTGATGACGTGGCACTTCCCAGGTGCTTGGACCTGGTCCGGGCGCCCCCACGTGGTTGCCTCAATCTACTCTGCAATGACACTGCAGGATGACCTTTGTTGGCCCAAACTGGTCTGGCACCAGGACTTGGTCCAGGTGCATCGACAAGTCAATTTCATGTTGACTTATTCGATTGTTGCTCTGGTCGCTTGGGTGATTCACAGGCCAGCAAGAGTTGAGCTCACTCGAACCCAACTCTGGCCTTCTCCTCGAGTAGTTTTCTGCTTCGGCTTCTCGTCCCTCAGAAGTGCTGCGTGCATTCTTCTCGTTCATGGGTGAACTCTTTCGCAGTATCTCGTCCCTTGGATGCATCGAACCTGTCAATTCACTTTCTGTACCATCCTTCTCGCTAGTTGTATATTCTGCTCGACTTCTTATATTCCTAAGTTCCTGCACACTTAGACATAAGGATTAAACATATCAAGACATAACTTAACTCGGTTACCACATCAAAACTATCTTGGTACTTACAATTAACTCCTTCATAAATTTAGCAAACTTTGACATTTGCTACAACGCATCCATCAGAGGAATTTTAATGCAGAGTGCTTTGATTTTCTCCAAGAATTTATTAAATTCTTCATCCTTTTTGGTATTGATTAGTCTTTGAGGGAAAGAGATATGTTGCATTGCTTATAGAGTAGGAGAATACCCTTCAATCTCAATGGTGCTCTCCTCCTCCTTTTGTGTGTCAATGTGGTGAGAGGGGGAGGAGAGGGGTCTCCATGAGTGTACTATCTCTTTCTAAAAGCAATTACTTGCAGTTCTCCCAAGGTCCGCCACTTCGGAGCTCGACTTAGTTGCAATGCTCAACTGGATTTACATTTGATTTTCCTAGAAATCATCCCGATGTTCTTGAAGATGACGAAGCTATCTGAGCAACTTGACTATCAATCATCTTCATATGTTTCTCGGAATTTTCCATCCTTTGGTTGAGTTGCTTGAGGTCATTTTTCATTTTAAGTTGAGTAGCCAAAATCTCCTCAAGTAGTTTTTCTATTCGTGATGGTTGATAGCTTTGTTGTTGCCCAAGTTAATAGATTTTCTATTGTCCCGATTGATAGCTTTGATCTTGATTGTTTTTATAGGAGAAGTTAGGATGATTTCTCCACCCCGGATTATAGATATTGGAGTATGGATTGTTTTGTCTCATGTTGAAGTTGGCAATTGCATCACATTGTTCTATTTGAGCTAATTGTGTTGTGATAGCTCCAAGAGGGCAAGCTTTTTTATGTGTGTTCTTTTCCTCTTCAAAATTCACAAACTCCCATAATTACATTCCCCGAGTTGGATCCCATTGATTTAAATTTCTTTGACAAGGCATCTACTATTGCCGATATCAAACTTAAAGCATCAACGTCATATTTACCAGGCAATTTGATAGGATTTTCAAGAAAAAGTTCCACTTCTCTCTGATGCCTACTGATGGTGATTGAGAGTCACACTCTCTATGATTTCTTCAGCTTCATCAAGACATTTGTTTATGATTGCTCCGCTAGCTACAGAGTCAAGAAATACCTTCGTTTGATAGTTGATCCCATTATAAAAAGTTGGATCACCAACCATTTTTCTAACCTGTGATGTGGACATGATCCGAGCATATTCTAAAATCTATCCCATACTTCATAGAGAGATTCACTATCATTCTGTTGGAAGTTATCAATTTGATTCCACATGTGTGCTATCTTGCTAGGTGGGTAGAACTTATCCAGGAATAATTGCTCACACTACTCCCAAGATGTAATATTGTTTTCAAATAGTGAAGTGAGCAGAGTTTTGCTCTATCTCTCAAAGAAAAACAAAACAGGAGTAATCTAACCGCGTCAGTTGGTATACCATTCATCTTCATTGTTCCTCAAATTTTATAGAAAACGTTCAAGTGTTGGTTTGGGTCCTCATGTGCACCTCCTCCAAACTGATGATGTTGGACCATAGTAATTACGGTAGACTTTATCTTAAAATTATTGACCTCAATGGACAGTCTGGTGATGCTGGACTGAAGACCTCGAGCATACAGTGCTGCGTAATACTTAAGAGATTTGTTTGCCATGATTTGTCAGCTTGCTATTTTTGTTCCTTTTGCAAAAATTTTCTTCTTCTAAAAGTCCTATCAATCTCTGGATCTATTAGTAGTAATTCTCCTACAGTGTTAGATCATCGCATGCAAAAGCAAGACAAATCAAGATAAATTTGTTTTAATTTTCTTTTTATAAAAGAATGTAAATATAGAAAATAAAATGCAAGTATTCTATGTGCAAAAATTAAAAGAATGAAAGTGCAAGCAATGTATGAAAAGTAAAATGCAAAAATTAATATTTACAAAAAATAAATAAAATAATGTCTAGTCTAACTCAAGTGTACGCCAATGAATATCAAACACACTCCCCGACAACGGTGTCAAAACTTGGAACGCTACCTCAAGTGCACAGTTACGTCATTAGTAATAAAAGATATCAAACCCAAAGTGATTGATTGAGCAATAGTAATTTACCATGGTGAGCTAGCTAAACGATCAAAAAGTTTAAAGAGAGAGAGAAGAGAAGTAAGAGATAGTAGAGAGAGATGGTTGCGAAAACTTGGTCAAGGAGGATGTTCTAGGTGTTCGGTTTCATTGTAATGCTAATCAATATTTTATGGATTGTGTTAGTGTTCAAGTTAGTTTTGATGTAATCAACCAAGTTAGGTTAGGTCATGTTAGTTTCTATCGTGTTTCTAAGTGTGCAGGCGCTGGGGAATACATCAGGAATACAAGAAGTCAAGAGAAAAACATGACAGACAAGAAGGATGGCGTGAGAATCGAGTCGACGGGCTCGGCACATTCGACGGACGAGATGCTGTGGAAGAGTACATAGGCGGAGAGAGAAGGACGCACTTGGCGGTCAGAGGGATGAGAAACCGGGGAGGAAGCCCGCTCGAGAAGGACGGAACATGGGTTCGGGTAAGCCCTATTTCGGATGTCTGAGATCACCTAGGCGATCAAAGACAAAGCAGGAAGTGCTGGGAGCAAGCCAGACAAACCGGGGTCGAACCAGACCAGTCAACTAGAGGTTGCTGGTCCGGGTGCTGGGTTGGGCTTCATCGAATAGGCGGTCTATATCAGCACAGTCCGAGCGTCCGAAGGTGGATAAAACCTTATCCAAGCAGATTCGCGGAGCGATTCCGTATAGATAGAACTTCATGTGGGGGTGACCGGACCGGTCCGGGAGTCCGGGAAGGCCTCATCAGCAAAACAGATATAATCGACTAGGGGCTATTGTTGGATTTTTCGAGCCGCAAAAACCGCATTTTTACATTGCGGAAACCCCGGAAAGATCCAGGCTACGGATCCGTGCGAGAAAAACTTCTCGGAAAAACCAAGTATGAGTTTCTTTACTGTAAAGAAGAGAAGAAAAAGGATCTTTACCCTTGCCGCGAAGCCCTTCGCAATCCCGCTCGTCCAAGGTCCGCCGGAT
>JBAMIE010000022.1:1683266-1702178 GCA_037177295.1 Kaempferia parviflora | reverse complement strand
AAAAACAGGCGAATATGTTTGCTTCCAGCGTTTCTGTCAATCCGTCTGAAAGTTAATACGGAGGAGGTAAATCACGGGTGACTATTAGTCATAAGTGCAAATGGTCAAGACATGGGCGAGGTATATGCTCGAGCGCGTTGAGATTCGACCTTTAGACCTCATGTGGTAAACTCCCATGTCTTAACCACCGCACCGTCCCGAGGGGACTCATTAAACTTATTCAAATGTGGCAAAAGACGAATACGCTCGCCCCTAGCGCCCCCGTCAATCCGTCCCAGAGCTAATACGGAGGAGGTAAATCACAGGTGACTACTAGCCATAAGTGCAAATGGTCAAGATATGGGGAGGTATATGCTCGAGCGCACCGAGATTCGACCTCTAAACCTCATATGATAAACTCTCATATTTTAACCATCATATCACCCCGAGGGGACTCATTGAACTTATTCAAACCTGCTGGGGCGACAATTAATAGCCCTGGTTCAGCACTAAATTTGGTTCGTTAGATTTAATTGACCTAAATTTGAAATGTTTATTTACGGACATCTTACATGGTTTTAATGTGATTTTACAGAGTGGCGGCATTCGGATTCTAAGAGACTCATTGGGCTTAGGTGTTTGTTTGTGTGTTTGTTTCTCAGGAGTAGTAAAGAGACAGCCATATAGAGAGGCTCGGGGGAGCATTCATTTATCTGATTTTCATTGTATATTCTTTAGTTTCATTAAAATAAATTTATATTAAATCATATTAAATTATTTTATCTAGTTTTATAACAATTTCACCAAGATACGACTTGCCCTCCAGTAAGAGGGATAGCAAATAATATTAGAGATTACAATGTTAAAATTGATTCAACCCAATCTGTTAGGTGCTATGTTGGATACGGGCAGAGACTATTTAGCCCAGGCTTAAGTCCAGTTGAGCAATGCTCAAGTTGGTTCCGGCCTGTTTTAAAATAAAATAATTATAAAAATTATAATTTTTTTATAAAAAAATTTCTAGATACTTTCAAATTCATAGACCATGGCCGATTAATGATGATACAATTAGAAAGTATTTTGTTGTGATTCAGTGTACACAACCGGCACATGAATGCACATGAATAAATGATGATAAACTTCGAGGAGTAAATTTTGAGTCATTCCTATACAGAAAATAGAAATTAATTTTTAGACATTCTTTATTTTTTAAAAAATATTTTTTATTTTTTTAGAAAATAGAGATGAAAAATATAAATTAAACATTATTTTCTGGGAATACACATTTTTTAAGAAAATAAAAATGAAAAACATGTAAACCAAACAAACGTCCCTTTATATTTTCCATCTCTATTTTCTAAAAAATAGATAGTATTTTTTGAAAAAATAGAGAATATCATTTTCTATTTTTTAGAGAACACATATTTTTTATAAAATAAAAATATAAAACATGTAAATCAAAAGTACCCTTGTCTATCAACTAATTTTATCCAAAATCTATTCTATACAATATAGTTGTTGATAAAAAGCAAATGAGTCGGCTAATTACCTTAAATTTTAAAATATTGATACGTAGAGAAATTTATTGGTAAATAGAAAGTGAATAATTTAATAATTTTAAAACTACCATTTAGTAATTTCGAAATTTAGGATGTTCTTTTGTGATAGCCCGTCGGCTGCGAGGACAACGTCGAAGACTAGGTTTTAGGAGCTTCCTGTCTCGCCTACCTCGCCGCTCGCCGCTCGCCGCTCGCCCCTCGCCCCTCGCCCCCGCGATGGAGAGAAACGAAGGAGTTCGGTTCGTCTCCTCCTCCATCAAGATCCCTCAGCCTCCCACCCGTTCTGCTCCTTTGCCTTTCTTTCTCCTCTCTTCCTTCCCGTTCGCTTGCCAGTCGCTCTCTTTCCACCTCGACCGGGCCAAAGAGGTGGTGAACAACTTCCTCACCTCGCTTCCACAACGATGGCCACTCCCTCCAATCGCCATGGCGCGGACCGAGGGGGAGCCAAATCCCCGACGCCATGGGAGGGAGGACGAGGAACGGGTGCTCATCAGCGAGGTTCTGATACGGAACAAAGATGGGGAGACTCTGGAACGGCCTGATCTGGAGGCCTTCGCTGCTGGAGCACTCAAGTCTTGCAGACCCAACTCGGCGCTCACAGTGAGGGAGGTTCAGGAAGACGTCCACAGAATCATCCAAACAGGGTTATTCTCATTGTGCACGCCCGTTGCTTTTGACACTCGGGATGGAATTCGGCTGAAATTTCAGGTAGATGCAAATTTGACGGTTTTGCTTGGTTACCGGTAACTGACAACGCTTCACTTATGGACTGCGAATGAATGTGTCTATATATATGTGGGCTATTCAGAATTTCACTAAGTTTCTTAGCTGCTAATATTCCTTTGTTTCAAACTGATATTCATATGTTTTCTTATAATTCACTTCAATCAAAATTGAGCACCATTATTTTCTTTTCGGTTTTTCAAAAGTTAACTTATTCATAGTAGTACTCCATGCTATTAACTTGACCACTATTTGAAATTGATTTTGTCTGAGATTAATCTCTGTCCATTGTTATACTTAATGGTTAATAAGTCTAAACAATATTTTTTAACAGGTAGAGCCTAATCAGGAATTTCGAGGTTTAATTTGTGATGGAGCAAATGTTCTTCCTTCTAAGTTTATGGAAGATGCTTTTCGTGATGGATATGGTAATTTCTTCTTGCAGTTTAATTCTTCTTCAAGGATATCAATTTGCCATTTTTAAAGATATTACTCTGCTTTGACAGGATGTAGAGAAAGATTAATCTAAACAGTCTGCTTATTTTCGTTTAAAGATGATTATTAACTGAGTTAGGTACTTTCATTGCTAGCTTGCTAGGTGGTTATTCACATGTGGCTTTGATGGTGATTAATATGTAGGTTGGCTACTAACTAGTTATATAAGATTGATCTTTTTGTTTCTATGTAAATTTGTTGCAAAAAGCAAATAGTGAGATATTCAATACTTTCTCTAGTTAATTTTGAACTTCCACCTTTCTCTTGAGAAGTACAATAACAATGTGTTGGTTCCAACAATTTAGTTTCGGCCAACCCTATGTAAAACTATATCACTGGTTCAAATCTGTTCAAACACTTTTAGTTAGGTTAATGAAAAGTTTATTTAGTCTACACCACCCTTACACTTAACTTTAATTGATTTAATTTATAAAATCCGTTATTGTTTGTGAAAGTCATGTCATCTTAACTTCTTTTTCTATCATTTATTGGATCTTCTTTTGATTTCTTTCAGATGGTAATAATTTGGATTTCACCTTGTCAAGTAAATTCCCATTAGTAATAGGATTCTCATCTATGCTACATTCACTTTTTACATCTTGCTTCCTAATTGCCTGATACTCAGGATTATAAAGTATAGTGGATCATTCCACTTTCTATTATTGTAAGAAGTTTACCCACAAACTTATGCTATACTGGTAAGTGGTTGTCTTCACTTTCTGTTTATTAAAGAAAACTTTCATTTGCTCATTTCTTGTTTACAAAATTTGTTATTATTTGCTTTAAACCATTTAAAAGTGAAATTCAGGTGTATTTTTATCGTTACATCAGTTTGCTTTTAGTTGTAACCTCATAATATATGATGTGTTATGTGGGTAGTACTTTTTTCTTTAATGTATGGTATTTGTTTGGTGTGGCAGAATTTTTGTGCTTCTTACGTGGCATATTCAGTGTTATTTGGTTCTAATAGCATTTTTGTTGTCAAGTTATGCAGGAAAAATAGTCAACATAAGGCATTTAGATCAGGTGATAAAATCAATCAATGGGTGGTATCAAGATCGTGGGTTAACTGGCTTGGTTAGTCATGGAGCCAGCTTGCTTGATAAATTCTTTTTATAAGGATGTTTTATTTCATATACACAGCTTATGAAAGTGCTTTGTTATAGTTCAAGACAAATTCTTAACTTCCACACTGTGCCCTTAGGTATCATATGCTGAGATCCTTTCAGGAGGGATAATTAGATTAGAAATTTCTGAAGCTGAGGTCAATAACATCATCATTAGATTTCTTGACAGAAAAACGTAAGAACCTATATTTGAGTGTGTTTAGAACTGAAAACCATATAGATCACTTAACCTACTTGCTGTTAGCCCCTGCAATTGTTTATTAATTTTTATGATGATTAATCCAGAGGTGAACCAACTAATGGGAAGACGAAACAGGATACTATACTTCAACAACTAACAACGAAGAAAGGACAGGTGAAGACATGAACCATATTTATGTTTTTATTTTTAAATCATATAAGCTTAAAACTTCATGTGTTCTATTTAGTGTTATATTGTTTGTGCTTATATTCTTCATAAATTGTATTGTTTATAGATTGCAAGTCATGAAAGATATTGTAGTTTAATACTTGACAAGAGCCTTTCTGATAGCATGAGGTAACCACTAACATATTTTTCATATACCTTGCATAGACCTACAGTCTACATGAATTCTAAGCTAAAATTCCAATATTTTGAAAATGTTTTAAATATTGATGTTTTGACTTTTTATACTCTTATTGTAGAAAATTGACTCTGCATCAAAATATATCCTGATTTCTTTATTTTGTGATTTGGCAACAGAAATCTTTCTCTTATGTTAAAATCAAGTGGATATCCTTGGTTGAGCCATGTAAAGTCGTGTTTTTCATATCTTACCATTTAAGAGGACTCTTAATTGCGACCCTGCTAATAGGCAATGAATAGTGATTGCTTCCATTTGCTCAAGTATCACACCCATGCATAATAATTTCTCTGCCCTTATGGTGAAACTGAACAAGGTTCATGTTTAATCTGATGTGACTAGGTTTCCCGCTTGGGATTAAAATGTCCTGCAATTCTCACTACCCAATGTTTCAGGAGATGCTTACTCAAGATCAATGCAACTTTGAGATACCGTTATATGCTAATAACAAAATAATGAAGTATTCTATTTTCTTGTAAAATTAAATTTACTACTTCTAGGTTGCCAAAAGATCAACCATCTCGCAGAAATTCCTGATTGCTAACATGATAAGAAAATAGTTAATGAGTTTTAAAATGTCTGCTACCACATGAGTAGTCTTTTTAAGGCTTTTTGTTTTATATTCCTGCTATCTTCTTGAGTGTTTCTTTATTTTTGTTCAACATTCTTAAAACAGGTTTACAGTAGACTACAGGGAAAAAGAGATGTCGAGACAATATTGACAATGGAAATAATGGAAGATGTCACAATCATCCCGCAACCTGCTGTAGGTGCTTCACACATTTTTGTTTGTTTTTATTCTTATGACACTTAATGCATGGCTAAATTTTGTACTATGCTGGACGGTACGGGCATTTTCCGTTCCACCCGCTGTGCCGACATCGACACCGCTGGTTGCTGTGATACCGTGGTGACCTCCGCGGATCACGGACTCGCGATGACCTTTACAAGGCTGGCGTGATCCCGCAGTGTCCTCTGCGGGGTTCCGGAGGTTGCCGTAATCCTCATTTTTTACCTTTTTTTTTAATTTTTTTTTAAATTTTTTTTAATTATTTACGTTAAATATTTTATTTTAAAAAATATTTTCATTAATATATTTTATTTTAGAAACCATCGAAATCATAACGGTATGATACGATAATAAAACTGTGCCATTCCGGTCATGTACCAAGAATCAAAATTTAAAACCATGCTTACATATACTATTTTCTTTGATCATTTTTTTTCTAGACAATTCATACCTGGTAAAATGGGCTTTTACCTTTTAGGGAGTGAGAAATATTTTAATTATTACTTTTTCCCTATGTGTTAGTCTTCAGTACTATTTCTTGCTCTGTATTTTCTAGCTTTTTGTTTTTTTTCTAGAATTTGTTTGTAGCAATGCTTTGCATGCTTTACGAGGATCACTGTGTAATAGGTTTCTAATTCAACGAGAAACAAACATAATGTGGGTCTCACCTATTTGGGATTTCTACATGAATCTTATCTCTATTGAACTTGTTTTAAGGCTAATATTCAGACCTTTTAAATAACCTAAATTCGGTTAAATAAGGTTTTCTTTGGCCTCCTGTTACCTTTCATGTCTTGAATCTGAATTTACTTGTCTAGTTATAAAATTTATTTGTCATCTTTGAGCATATGTTTATTCTAAATTTTCATTTTACAATCTATGTGAGTTACACCTAATTGCTCAAAGATAGTAGCAATCACCTACACAAATATCAATTTGCACAAGGATCTTGTTTCAGTTGATCCTTTAGTCGAACTCAGTGATTTGGACTAAATGAATTGATTATACTATACGTCAAAGGAATGACAAGTTATATTGCATAAAAATGCACCAAGAATTATGATGCAAGGCTTGTTTTAAATAGAAGAATCTACAACCATTGCATTATGGTACTGAATGACACATCTCGTCTTTATCTTGATGATAAGCATAAGATTGGAAACAATTATAGGGAGCATATGGTTCACATAGTTTTTTCCTGCATCAAAATATTCTGGTTATAGCAATGTCTCAAGTCAATGCCAGCTGATTCTTCCTTGTACAGTTTTGATACATAGAAGAATAAATGTTCATTACCATTAGAAGATAGAAAGCTCCACTAATAATATAATAGACTCTGGAATAAGACACGTTAACAGTAGCTTACCTATCAAGAGAAGAGGACAGAGGATTGATCAACACAATTAACATACTATCGGAAAGTTATTGTGGGTAATATCTTTCATTGTGCCAGAGTTAGTTTCATTGAATCTCTTACTTGATCCCCATCCATAATCAGATGGGAGGTACTCGATAGGTGTCAGATGGATATCTAACATTGGCTCCTGCTCCCCTCACTTGCAATTCAGTGCTTCATCAATCTTTACACTATTCTCTTCAAGCATCAATTTGTGTTTCTTGAACTGGTTCCTCTACTCCCATGGTCAATTTGTGTTTCTTGAACTGGTTTTTCTACTCCCATGGTCATCTACTAACTACGGAATATAAAATTTGTAGTTCTTGTAGTTTTCACTCCAACTCCACAATTGAACCTTTAATTTTTATCCCGTGTTCTAAATTTTGAGCTAGCTCGGCAGCTACCAACCGCACCGGAAAGGTGTTAAGCGGCTGCCGGCCCTGTGCGGCGCTGTCATATTCATGGAAATTTCCTTTTTTTTTTCATTTTAATTCCTAAATCCTATTTTTTTAGGCCTCCCGCGACGCTTTCGGCCTCGTGTGACGCCTCCGGCGGCTCCGGATGCGTCCCGCTGCGCCGGAAGTGTCCAGCGACGCGTCCGGTGCTACCAGAAGCTTCCCACGATGCGTCCGGCGCTACTAGATGCGTCCTTCGACTCGTCTAGCGCCGTCGGAGGGGTCATGATGCCAGTGGTGTTGTCGATATTTATTTATTTATGATTTATTTAATTCAAGCAATTCCTCACTTAAATAGGATAATTCGAATAGGTTTTTATAAATCCTAATTAAATTATCCCAATAAACTATATAAAAATGTATTTAAAATTAAAATCTTTTATAAATTTTATTAATGCGTCTCGTGACACGTGCGTTCGGCGATGCGTCCCACAACACATCTAGCGCCGCTGGAGGGGTCACGATGCTAGTGGTGTTGCCGATATTTATTTATGATTTATTTAATTCAAACAATTCCTCACTTAAATAGGGTAATTCGAATAGACTTTTATAAATCCTAATTAAATTATCCCAATAAACTATATAAAAATATATTTAAAATTAAAATTTTTTTATAAATTTTATTTTTTTATTTATTTATTTATATTATAATAATTTTATATTTAAAATTTAAAAATTCTATTAAATATTATTAATTCATTTATATTGACAATTTTATATTTAATATTAAATTTTTTAATAAATATTATTAATTCATATAAATCATATTTATATTCTAATAATTTATGTTTAAAATTTAAAAAATTCTAATAAATTTTATTAATTCATATAAATTAGGTTTATATTCATAATTTTATAATTAAAATTTAATAAATTCTAATAAATATTATTAATTAATATATATTCTAATAGTTTTATATTTAAAATTAAAAAATTCTAACAAATATTACTAATTAATTTATATTCAATAATTATGTGATATTTTATTAGTTGTATAATTTTGAACTCATTTTAAATTTAATGTTATTGTGTTGGAGTTATAGTATTTGATTTATTATGTAATTTATTTTGATACGGTGGAATCCACCTAGCGGCGCCTATACGGCCTAGGCGCTGGCGCCCCACTAGCGCTTAACGAATTATAGAACCTTGATTTTATCCTATATAATGTCTCATCAATAACACATTTTTCTCACCTATCAATAGTATTATCAAAACATATATCTTGTATATCACCAACAACATTCATTTAATTTTAATGCCAAAACAAGCTTTTGAAGCTAATGTTTATATGTAAACATGTGTTGATGCATTTATATTCTTACTGCCAAAAAGTGTCAAATATAGAACATAAGTACAAGTTTTTTCTGTCTTTTCCCCCTGTACTAATCAAACTTAACTTTGAAACTAGATCCACACAAGGTTGATTTAGTTATGAATCTCGTAGAACGGCCTAGTGGTGGCTTCTCTGCTGGAGGTGGAATTTCGAGTGGGTAAGTGATGTAGAGGAACATTGTTATTGTTTGCCATTTACTTATCATTCTATGGAGAAACCTTCCTTCCTGAATCATTATTTGGTTCTATATACAGGATAACAAGTGGACCACTTTCGGGTCTGATTGGAAGGTACTTTTGTTCCTTGTTTTTTTCTTCTCATTTTCCTGTATGTTAAAATAGTTCCAGAGAAAGTGGTAGTCTTGAAATTGTAGCAAATTTTTGTCAGCTTTATTGGTTCCTAAATGTGTGATGTCTTTTTTGGGCTATCAACGTTCAGTTCATGTTGGCTTGATCTACTTGTTCTTGCTTTTGTGTCTTCTTGCAGCTTTGCATATTCTCATAGGAATGTGTTTGGGAGGAACCAAAAACTCAATCTTTCCTTGGAAAGGGGACAAATTGACTCAATATTTCGCATAAATTATACTGATCCATGGATTCAAGGAGATAATAAAAGAACATCTAGGATGATCATGATTCAGGTTTTTTATCTGTATGATATAAGTTTATTTGTAGATCATTTTATCATTTTCAATATCTTTTTCTTCTTTCATGCTAGAATTCGCGAACCCCAGGAACACTGGTTCATGGTAATAACCAATTTGATCATGGTGGCCTAACAATTGGGCGAATTACTGCAGGAGTTGAGTATAGCCAACCTTTTAGACCAAAGTGGAGTGGGACAGCTGGTCTAATTTATCAGGTTTGTTGTTTAAGAGCTCCCTATTCATTTTGGTGTCAGTACTTCTATTTGGTACACTAACTATACAATTTTTATGCATCATGGGTTACGTATGAGTGTGAGGTATGGCCAATAACTACCAACGCCTCTGGTAGTTTTATACTTTATAGTACTTGTCCAAGTTACATTGTTTAGTTCTCTCCTTTATCTCTTTGCATCCTTTTTTTTTCTACCACATCTGGTTCTTTCTATTCTTCAGTTCCTTGTTTCTCTTATTTATTCTTTTATTTCGTGTCTGTGTTAGCGTGCTGGTGCTCGTGATGATCATGGTGAACCCATCATTAGAGATTTCTACAACAGCCCATTAACTGCGAGGTATCACGGTCTTCATTCACCTATTGGCTGACATTTGAACCCTATTTTCACTGAATATACTGTCATCCATATCGATAGCGATAATGATTTTCTTGTCTTCTGGAAATTTTCACTTTAGTGGCAATGCCTATGATGAAATGCTAATTGCGAAATTGGAAAGTGTCTATACTGATTCTGGTGATCGTAGCTCCTCAATGGTTAGCCTTACTCTTAGGCTTCAAATTTGTTAGTCTCAAATCAGTTTCTTTTTTACCTTCTTTCAGTTAGTACTGCACTATTTTTTTGTTTGCAGTTTGTGGCAAACATGGAACAAGGACTTCCACTATTGCCTGAGTGGTTGTGTTTCAACAGGATTAGCAGTCGTGCTAGACAGGGCTTTGAACTTGGTCCTGTAAGATTTATGCTTAGGTACGACACGAATGTTGACATGGTCGTACTAAAATTTATTTTACATCTGCAAGTTTCTTAATTATTAGTTACTGAATTGTCATCACTTGGATGATTTAAAATCTTGAACCGACGGAAAGACCAAGATATATGAGTTTATCAATTTATTAGTTCTTTTCTTTGTTGTTTCTTTAGAAAAAAAGGAAGAGCAATCATATGCCAACTAAATTGATAGAATGTATTAAAGCAAGCATATTTTATATTTAGGCTTATTAGTTGCACAAAACAGTTTTTTAATGATTTAATTTCACTAACCTGCTTTGTTAATCAGTGTCTCTGGAGGCCATGTTTTCGGGAACTTTTCACCCCATGAAGCATTTGCTATTGGCGGGACTAACAATGTCAGAGGTTATGAAGAAGGGGCAGTGGGCTCTGGCCGTTCATACGCAGTCGGCAGTGGAGAAATCTCCTTTGGCATGGTAAATATATAGTCCTAAAGTTTTTTAATTTCATTTAATCCTATACTTGGATTACTATGGTGGAGTATATCAAATTGATGTCAATATAGAAAAACTTCTAACTTATTGTTATCTTCGTATTTATGTAGTATGGACCTTTAGAAGGTGTGCTGTTTGCAGACTATGGAAGTGATCTTGGCTCAGGCTATACTGTGCCTGGTAAGCTGGTTCCTAAGTAATTATTATTTTCTTTCTAGAAACCATATACATATACTGCCATCGGCAGCAGCATCATCATCATCATCATAGTCAATAAGCTAAGATTGTTCTCAAAGTATTGGATCGGCTACATGAATATATGTTCAGTGATGACGTAAACAAAATATACCGTGGCTAACTTTGGCAGGTGATCCAGCTGGTGCAAGGGGGAAGCCAGGTAGTGGCTGTGGCTATGGGGTTGGTATTCGAGTGGACTCTCCTCTGGGCCCTCTACGCTTGGAATATGCTTTTAACGACAAAAAAGCGAGGAGGTTTCACTTTGGAGTTGGCTATCGGAACTAGATTATTTCAGGCTGACCATAACATCCATTAACTTCAATTTTGTTCGATTATATGGTCAAGTACTTTTTGTAGTAGTCAAAGAAAACATCAAAATAATTTCCATCCTCTGTTCAAATTTTAAAAATTAACGAGGGATAAATAATAATAAAATTATATAAGGATAAATAATGAAAAGGCATTTATTAATCAATTGGAGTAAATATAAATATGGAATAATTGCCTTTTCTAATTCTGGATAAATATATATTTTTTATAAAATTGAATAATATACAAGTTAAATATAATGAAACAAGCAGAAAATATAGATCTACAGCCACCGGATATGGTGCTGGTTAGATTTTAAGTGTGGATCTCAGGTCGAGCCTGTGATGAATTTTGGATTTGAGAAGTGGGCTGATTGAATAAGACTACTAGTGTCTCTTGATTTAACTTGTTAGGAAATTTTTATGAGATTAGATATATTGAAAATAAGAACGGGCTATCTTCTAACTGTCCTTTAGAAAAAATAAATTAAATATTTTTATTTTTAAAATTTATACATTATATTATTTTTAGAAGTGAAGGATTGTTTAAGATGGTGACTAATAATATAATTGAATAGAGTCAAATCATCTAATTTAACTTTGAAAATTTTAAATCATATGAATTAAACTAAACTTAAATTATCTAATTTGATGTAGCTCTAATTTATTCAAATAAACCCAAATCAATTAATTTAGTTTACTTTTAATTTAATTTATTTAATTTGAATTTAAATTTAGTATAAATATAAATAAAACTTAGATGGAAATAGATGCCTGCGCTCTTTTCCCATAAGTCGATAGGATTCAGACGAAGAATTTAATCATCAACGATGCAATCCATAAAATTAATGGTAAGTCGAAACATTCTTGTTGAATACAAATAGGGGTGTCAATAATGAATTCGATCCGACAACTCAATCCGAGTCGACACGAAAAATATTGGATTAGGGTTGGGAATTTTAGAATTGGGTCAGATTAGATTGGATCTGAAATTTGACCCTATATTTTTTTTTGTTGGGTTGGATTTGGGTTGACCTGAATTAAAAATTAGGTCACCCATCAACCTGAACCCACCCAAAGTGTAAAGCCAATCTATTTTTGATTTTTTTTTCCACCCGAACTAAACCATGAAACTAATTTTTTTATTTGTATTTAATGCTTTGGGGCCTATTTATTATATAGACGTTAAGGGGGCGTTTGTTTAAGGAGAATGAGGGTGGGGAATAGGAATGAAAATTAATGATTGTCATTGTTAATGTTTGGATTACAAGAATGAGAATGCAAATAAGGGAATGAATCCTTATAATTCGGTAATAATTCATTCCTGTGTCTCCCCCCTTCAATCAACTATTACTTTATTTTCAGCAATTAAAAATTTCCTTTAATACCAAAAATAACCTATTACTTTATTTTAAGTAATTAAAATTTTACTTTAATACCAAAAATAACCTTTCTCATTTTTTTATCTTGATTCAAAATAAACATTATCAATTATAATCATATTCATTCCGGAATTTGAACCAAACACTGATAATGTAATCCTGATTCACATTCCTATTGACCCCGTAATCATACTCATTGCCATTCCTATTGATAAATAAACCATAAATTAATATTGAAATAAAGATATCTATAATTTCTTTTATTTCACTTAATTAAATGCAAACTATCTCTATCCTACTTTTTCTTCCAAAAATCAAAATACCTTATTAGTCAAGACTAGCGCATAAATATTAGTTAAAATTGTTATAATAATTTTACCTAAAATTATTTTATTTTAAAGCAAAATCGGTACAATCTAAAATAATTTTTTTATCAAAATTATTTAAAAAATAATAAAATAACTTTAAAATAAAATCTATGATAAAATATGCATTTTTCTAAGTATAAAATTTAAATAGAGATGAATATATATATATATATGTTATTTTTTAAATTTACTCAATAATAAATTAAAAGAGAATGTAATTTCATATGAAATTTGGAGTATGTAAACCCTCAACTCAAATATCATATACATGATCCTTTACATTCTAATGTAACACTTACTACAAACTTCTTTCCTCTGTGACCTTTTTTACATATCTTCTAAATAAATCTTTGTGATCGGGTACCCCATAACTCAAAAGTCAAGACAATCAAATAAAAGCATCTGAGTAGAAATTTGTAAAAAAGACTTTTCTACTCTTGTTTCTAAATTTCCCTACAATTATAGTATTTTGTATCTATTTGAGTAAAGGACAATATTAATAATATTAATCTTTCGCAGGAGGACAATATTCGCCATTCGACTGCCAGTTTCCGTACAGCAAAGCCGACTACAGTAGGCTTGCACTTTGAACTGCTATCGTGAAGTTTGATCACACCAAGTTATCTTTTGATGGTTTGAAGCAATCTTCTGGCCCTACAAAACCAAGATAAATAAATTTGAATTTTCTCACTCGGGAAGAATTATGGTTTCTCGGCCATGGGTAGTTTTGGGAAGACGAACTGAAGTTGAGATTAGATGTTGTCAAAGAGATGCATCCTTTCTTTTCCATGAATGAAGGTTTAATTATCCTATTTAGAAGTTTATTATTATGTTTTTAAAATTAAATTTAATTATTTTATTAGAAAATAAAATAATAATTTCAAAAAAATCAAATCGGGTTGGCGGGTTGATCGGGTTGGCCGGGTTGGAATGGGTTCGGGTTTATAGGTTTCGGGTTAGAGTCGAGTTCAGGTCGGGTTCAGGTTGGGTATTTTTTAAAAAAACTGGTTTTCAACCCGACCCGAACCCACTCAACCCACCCGAATTGACACCCCTAAGTACAGAGAAGCAGTGTATTGCCTTTGAATGTAAATGATGTTACTTGTGTGATTGAACGACCGAATCCATTGCGGAGTGATGATGGAGTGGAGTGGAGGAAATTGTCGTTTGGACTACCAGTGAATGCAACACTATGGACAAATCCAACGCTCTTTCCACCTTGCCTTTGGCCTTTCCACATACACTTTCTCGCTCATGAGCGAAAAATCTTTTGAGTAAAAGTTATAGAAACTGAAATAGAATTTGATATTCACAAACACTCAAAAGTACTTTTACGTAGCTAGAATCTAAAAAGCGTTTAGCAGAAGCTCTAGCAAACATTGCCTAAGTGCTAATGCAATTAACACTGATGATCAGACTCAGGTTTTAATGTATAACAAAAAGGTTAGATGTTGTGTGTTCTAATACTTTTACGAAATGTGTAGGAATTGTCGGGTCTAGATGACCCAACACTAGGTTAAAGCCCAGTTAGGTGATCTGATAACTGACGCGAAGTACAAATAGGTCAATGTGTAACCTAATATATAACAAGAAGTCCAGCTGGGTCTGCGGGACCTAACAGTTGGCTGAAATCTAGTTGGGTATGTGAACCTAACTGGCAGGAAGATCCGGTAGGTCAAGAGGCAAGTCAAGTGACAATAAATGGTAAGTGAAGGTAAACAAATAGAGGAGAGATCCAGTGAAAATACATTTCTAATTGAGGAAACAGTAGGCGTTACTCCGACCTAGGGTTTTAGCGAAACTGAAAGTCAGGATTGGACAGTGTAGAGACTGTCAAATATATTACTACTCTTCTTTTCATATTATTACTTGTTATGCTAACCTTGTGATGTAGGAAATAAAAAAGCTAGAAAAAAATAATCTAGGCACCTGAACACAGTTTAGGTGTTCAGATGTCTAGGCACCCGAAGTTGGTTGAGGCGCCCGGTAAGGCACCGAACCAAGCAGGTGACTAGTTGAGGTGGCAAACTCTAATAAGCAGGCACACGTCAGGGTTTAGGCACCTAGACCGGTCCCCCGGAGATAGATAAATTTTCAGAGATAGAGTTTCGCTGAGGTGTAGCCACGACAACACTCTAGACGCTCGGGGGTGGTCCAGGCGCCCAAAGGTGGATAAGTCAGCGAAGTCCTAGTAGTGGATAGGCCTTGTTGGAGGTGCCCTGGGGTCGTTCGGGCTCCTGGGAAAGGCTTATAAAAAGGGTTTCTGTTGGGTAAAAAAAATACACATATCTCCACAATAACATGATATTATTCACTTTAGGCCTAAGCCCTCGTGGCTTTACTTTTGAACTCTACTCAAAAGGCCTCAAACTAATGGAGATATCTTTCTCTTATAAACTCATGATCTTTTCCATGTGCCACATCAAGCGAAAAGACTATCCGTTTGACGTTCAATTCTTGACCCACCAAGACTTCTTGCCCCTCGGCCCAATCGACCTACGAGGACTTCCTTACCTAGCTACAACTAGAACTTCCTGTCCCTCGGTTCATCTAACTTACTAGGACTTCCTACTTGGTGTATAATCCTCTTGATCCGGACATGGGAGCCACCAGTTTCTTTGTTCGAAATTAATATTCTACCCACATGGCTCGATTGGACCATGACTCTTGTGCACAGTCAACGGTTAGTCCTTTTGACAGTCTGAGCTCTGATACCAATTGTTAGGTCTAAAAGAATTCACATATCTTTACAATGATATGATATTATCTACTTTGGGCTTAAACTCTCATGGTTTTACTTTTGGGTTCTACCCAAAAGGCCTCATACCGATGAATATATCTTTCTCTTATTAACCCTTGATCTTTCTCATGTGTTTCCAATGTGACTATGTTTGCAACCTTACAACCCCAACAGTTTTAGCCAGAAGCTTCAATACATCATTCACTCCGACTTTCGTACTCGCGTGCTGCTCCGAGAAGGCTCCTTCGACACTGAGAAGCTACTTCGACATTCAATGATCAAGCTTCTACTCCTTGTTGTTGTCAGTATATTTTTATTTACCTACATTGCATTTAAAATTGTGCAATCTTTTCGTGCTTATAGTGATTACCCAACAACAGCACTCAACGAGTGTGAGCCATGAATTAGGAGTCGTTGAAGGATCCAAACCAAGTAAAAAAAACTTGTGCTAGTGCTTGATTCTTTCTTTCTTTTTTCAGCTGTGCATTCTCATGATTTTCAAAAATGTGAAAAAGTGACTCGCTTTATTTACCCCTCCCCCCTCCAGCGCTTTACAATCCTACACTAAGACCTACAAATTTTAAAAGAAATAGTACAATATGTGAATACAAATGTTTCACGAATTCGAAATTGAAATAACTAAATATTTCATTGGTGATAAATTAATCATTCACTCATCACGACGACATATTTCCCAGACATGTTCAACCAAATTGTGATGAAGCTGATGATGCACTTAAATATCACGTAACTTAGAATTTTTTCAAATGTATTCAGTAAATTCAGTGATTAAGCCATAATTTGCTGTGATAGCAGGATGTTCTTAGCGATCCCAAATCGATATTGGATGACCTTCGCCCTCCACAATTATGTTGTGCAAAATAATACAAGTATAAATGATTTTTTTTTACATTTATCTATAAACCAATGTCACCCTCGACCTCTTATAATTTTTCCAAAGAGCTTGGAGCACCTCAAATGCTCGTTCGACATCTTTTCTTACAACATCTTGTCTTTGCTTAAATTTCATTCTTTTCGGATCCTGAGGTAAGAAAAACTCTTGATGAAAGCGGTCCATTTCGAATATATATTATCTGTTAGTCAGCACCCTTTTGTAAATTGTGTATCGTTCACAATAAAATTAACATCCAGTGTATTTATTTTCAAAATGTCATTAAAATAGGTGATTCATTAAGTACATTGGTCCCATTATGAGACCCAGCAACTCCAAAAAAAAAAAGGCATGTCATATCCACAAATGTCAGATACAATAGCTTCTATTAGGACACTTGAAAGCTAGAGAGGGGGTGAATAGCTTCAATCGTTTATTCAATGATTTGTTGTAATGGAAACTTCAAGCAAGAGCAACACCTTTATTTTACTTGGTATCCACCTCATTGAGGTGACTAATCCATGGGTCCACTCTCCTTACTCATAGATGCACTATGAAACCTCCTTCTAGGAGGTGGAGAAACTTGGTATAATCTCAACACGAGAAATACAACGAGAAATATAACAAGGATAGAATAAGAATAAGGAAAGTAAATATAAGAATGAAAAACCTTGCTATTGATCTCTTGTTGCTTTAGACTGCCATTTGATGCTTGGAAAGTATAGTAGCACTTCTCTTCCAAAAACCTCAAGAATTGGCGGAGAAGGGCGAAGAAGAAGAGTTGATTTGAATCTTTGCAAAATCCTTTATATCTTGCTAATTTAGGATTCCCAATCAATTGGCCCAATCAATTGTCAAGTCATATCATATCAAATCCAGCCGTCCAAATCTTACAACAACTATTTTCTACTTCTCCCAATCGATTAAGTCATAGTCTTAATCGATTAAACAGCTTTCCAATCGATCACCCAATCGATTCAAAAGTTTATTGTTAGCTCGCAAACTTCTCCCAATCGATTAGCTTGGGCTAAATCAATCCCCCAACTCACTGTTTCTTCATGACAAATAGCTTCCAATCGATTAGAAATCATCCTAATTATTGGGATACAACCAAAATTCCACATTAGAAAGATATAAAAAGATCATGAGTTTAAAAGGGATGTAAGATATGTCAATTGGCATGAGACCTTTTGGGTAGAACCCAAGAGCAAAACCATGAAGGCTTAGGCCTAAGAAGCTCAGAAATAGAAGAGATTATATAGTTTGTTGTGAGAAACAAGGTAAACCAAGATTCTATTTATAGCCCTTGGTAAAATGTATCTCAGAGCCTTCCCGGGTGTCCGGATTGGTCCGAGTGCCCCCACGTGGATGCGTTAATCCTCATCCGTAACAGCTCCAAAAATCACGTTCGGGCGCCTGACCCGGTACGCGACAACGCCCCTAGCCAGTCAAAGTCATGTTGACTTTGACCCGGGTCGACTCCGATCACTTCCAGTTGCTTGGGTAATGTCGGACATCCAGAATAGGGCTCACCCGAACCCATATTTCATCCTTCCTCGAGTGAGCTTCCTCCCCGACTTCTTGTCCCTCGGATCGTCACGTGCGTCCTTCTCGCTCCACCGATGCACTCTTCCGCAGCTTCTTGTTCCTCAGATGTGCTGAACCCATCGACTCTCTTCCATGCTATCCTTCTCGTCCTCCACATCTTCGTCTTGAGAAGCTCTAAGAATCAGCGAAGAGAATCGCTGAAGCAGTGGAGAAGAATGATCATTGGCTAAGCAACGAACGCGACTTTTGAACTTGTATGTGTGTAATAGTCGGATTACAATCGATCAACTGATCAATTGGGCACCTGGATCAATCAACTATCGATTGGTCTTCTTTTATATCGTCAGTTCTCACGAGAGTTGATTGCCTACAACGATACAGATTGGGCTGGATCTCCCAAAGATAGACGTTCTACTAGTGGATATATAATATTTCTTGGGCGAAATTTTGTTTCTTGGTTTTCAAAGAAAGAACCTACTGTCTCTTGCTCAAGTACTAAAGTTAAATATAAAGCTATAGCTAACGCGATGTCATAAATTATTTGACTACAATATCATCTTTCGGAATTACACTTTTCCCTAACTGCTACGCCCAAAATATGGTGTGATAATATTGGAGCAACTTATCTTGCGGCAAATCTTATTTTCCATGCTCGTACCAAGCATGTAAAGATTAATTTTCATTTTGTTCGCGAGCACGTGGCGACTCAATAATTTTCAGTTTCTTACATCTTTACAGAAGATCAAATTGCTAATATATTTACCAAACTATTATCTAGAAAATATTTCACTAAGTTTGTAATGCCCCAAAATTTCCAAAAATGATTTCATAAATATTCTATGATTTTTCTGGAATTTTAGAGTATTTTTATGG
>JBAMIE010000022.1:1591720-1601942 GCA_037177295.1 Kaempferia parviflora | reverse complement strand
TAAGAGAGGAGGAGGGAATTATCACGAAATTAACTAAACCCTCTCTTAATCCCCTATTTATATTAAGTGATTTATAAAGAAAAATCATCTCTCTACCGTTTAACCATAATTTTCCCCTTTTCCTTAACAGGTTACTCTTGCTAGGCTTTTGGTTAACGGAACTTTTTTAAGGCCCGCAGATACCTATAGGTCACGGGTTCAATCCCTGCGTGACGTAATTTATGTTTTTCTTTATTTTTGCTACTTCTGTTAATCCAAAAACCTTTTACATATTTTCAGGATAGTTACTCATATTTGTTCGGAGATCTGCTTTCGTTTGGTTTTCATTGCAGGATGCATACTTTGAAGTGTTTTCATGTCTTATGAGTGCCTTGGAGTATTTGGGATACATATGGAGGCTACGGAGGAGTTCTTGGATGAATAAGAGTTGGACTAGCAGCACAGGGGTGTGCACCAGAGGCACACGGTCGTGCAGCAGTCACACGGCTGTGTGACTTCAGCCATGGCCGTGTACTACTAACCGAATGGAGCCCCACACAGTCGTGTGATTCTCACACGGCCGTGTGCCATTTCCAAATCAAAGCCCTGCACGGTCATGTGATTCTCACATAGTCGAGTGTCGTTACCAACAAAGAGCCCTGTACAGCCGTGTGACATTCACATGGTGGTGTGAGTTCATCACCGATCAAAGCCCCCACGGGGTTGTGTGGTTGCCACACGATGGTGTAGCACATGGCTGTGGCCAGCCCTACATGGTCGTGTGGCGGGCTAGAAGGCTCTTCTATTTAAAGGGGACTCCTTCCTCTTGCCTAGGGGAGGATGTTTTATCCCTAGGGATGACCGCCAAGGCTTTCGACGAGTTCCCGGAGCATTTATTGATGTCCTTCGGTGCGATTCTTCTTCCTTCTCTTCTTAAATCCTCCATTTCTTATTACCACATTTGTTTTAAGATGTTAGAGAATATGTGCAGTCCTGTGATCACTGTTAGAAAATTGGAAATATTTCTAAAAGGAATGAAATGCCTTTGAAATACATCTTGGAGGTGGAAATATTTAATGTATGGGGAGTGGATTTTATGGGACTATTTCCTTCTTCTAGTGGAAATAAATATATACTTATAGCGGTTGATTATGTTTCTAAGTGGGTGGAGGCAATAACTTCTACAACATGTGATTCAAGAACCGTTATAAAGATGTTCAAGAGGATAATTTTTCCAAGTTTAGGATACCAAGGGTAGTAATAAGTGATGGTGGTTCACATTTTATTGAAACGCAATTTGAATCTTTACTCAAGAAATATGGAGTGAATGATAAAATTGCAACCCCTTATCATCCCTAAACTAGTGGACAAGTGGAAATTTCCAATAAAGAGATTAAGGCAGTTTTGGAAAAAACAGTTTCAACTTCTCGTAAGGATTGAACTTTAAAATTAGATGATACACTATGGGCATATCGTACTGCTTATAAGACTCCCATTAGGATAACACCGTTTAGACTTGTCTATGGTGAAACTTATCATCTTCCGGTTGAACTTGAACATAAGGCATTTTGGGCTATTAAAAAGTTGAATTATGACTTAAAAAAAGTAGGACAGAAAAGGAAATTTCAACTTAATGAACTTGATGAGTTATGATTAGATTTTTATGAGCATGCCAAATCTTCAAGGAAAGGACCAAAAGTTGGCATGATAAACATATTTTACTCCAGAAATTTCATGAAGGGTATTTGGTATTGCTATTCAACTCAAGGCTTAAACTCTTTCCAGAAAAACTCAAATCAAGATAGACCGGGTCATACTTAGTATAAAAGGTTTAAGTCTGGGGGTGTGATGTACGCACTTTGGAGTGTTTTCACGTCACAACCCCAGACTTAGAAGTTTCATTGCCCCAATAAAATTATCGTGCAAGAAGGTAAAAATTAGGAAAACCAGAGAATCCAGGAAGCTTAGGGAATTCTTTCATCTCTATCAAAAACTTATGATATTTAAATATTGCATGAACAGAGACACCTCGGAGGAGGCTAAAGGCTCTTTCCACATCTTATATATGCCTTATTCGAGCATCATAATGTACAATATCATTCTCTACGAGCTCTGCGTCCTGTCTACTGCTGTGAACACATTCGACTACTGCCCGGCTACTGCTCTACGATATTTGACTGCTGCGAGTAGACCGACACCAACTCTCAAGTGCATCCCAAATTTCCATCTGTGAGTTGGTAATGATTTAATTATTTGCACTTATTTCATATTTGTAAAAGAAAAAGGAAGTATAGTTTGTTACACTGTCCCGTTATTCTTGTACTTGATTCGCTCTTGCGGTATTACTGAAATAAGTTTTTACTGGATTGCCCGACAATACGGTCAAGAGGACCGTGGGTCTTGGAGTACGAGTCACTGAAAGCTCCGAACCAAGTAAAACTGCTTGTGTTCTTTTCTTCTGTGCTTTCGTTTCGTGTTTTATTCCACTGCACTTACACTTTGGTTTTTAAAGAATTCAAAAAAGAAATGCTTTTCTAAAACTCACGTGATACACCCTCCCCGCCACCTCACGTGGCCGCCGGTCCTACAAATAATATCATAGCTTGACTGCTCTGAATTGGTGCAACCACCAATTAAGCAAGGGGTTCGTCTTTGTTTTTCTTTTTCACTTTCGGTTTTAAGTTATTTTTTATTCTATCTGAACTGGTACAATTACCTTTTCAGATAAGATTTCTTAACTCAATTTTTTGTGAATTGCTCGAAGTTGGTGCAACACCACTCGAGCTTCATTTTTTCTTTCTCCCACTCTACTTACCCAATGACCAAGTCTTGGTACCCTTGTAAATTCTCTCTTTCAGGACTAAATGGCGCAATCTAAAGGCTATAACACTGCTCACCCCCACTCTTCAACGGAGATAACTTCCAAATTAGAAGAAGAGGATGAAGGTTTATCTAAGAACCGACATCGAGCAGTGGTTCTCCATCCCGCAAGGATACAAGACTTCCATAGATGGAGTGACAAAAGTGTTGCTTAACCCAGAAAGATGGAATCCAAACCAAAAGAAGAAAGCACAAACCAACTCTAAAGTAATGAACACACTACAATGCGGACTTACGAAATAAGAGCTTAACAGAGTTGTCCATATGAGAATGCGAAGGAGTTATGGGATAAGCTGGTCGAACTACACAAGGGCACAACCGACTCAAATGTAACCAAGAGAGATCTGCTTTTAAACAATTTATTTAATATTAAAATGTAGGATGGTTAATCCGCCAATCAACTACACGCGAGGATCAAGGACATGTTAAATGGATTCCATATGATCAGCCACCAATTGGAGAATCGGGAGGTCATAAGCTACGCGCTGAACTCTTTTCCTCGAAATGTATTATGGGCATCTATCATAGATGCCTATAAGGTTTCAAGGAATTTATCAAAATTAAAATTAGACGAGTTGTTTTGTGAACTTGAATTGCACGAGCAAACTAATACCGGAAAAGTCGAGAAGGGTATTGCCATTTATGGAGGATCTTCTAAGGAGGCCAAGACCAAATTTAAACCTAAGCCAGAGTTATAGTCAAACTCAAACTCAGAGTGAGGAAGAGAAATTGGTGAACTTGGTGAGGAATATGTTCACCAAGAAGAAGGACTTCAGTAAAAGGGATCTTCGGAAGATGGTCAAGTCGAACCCTAGCAAATCAAGCATCACTTGCTTCGGGTGTAACAAGTAAGGACACTACAAGTATGAGTGTCTGAATCTTAAAGAAGACAAGCCAATGAAATTCAAGATGAAGAAGGCACTGAAGGTGACTTGGGATAGTCATCCTCGAAGGAATCACACGTTGACAAACCAACACAAAACAACTACCTCGCACTGATGGCATCCGGTCCAAAATCTAAAGGCAAGTCTGATTAAGAAGAAAAGACTGAGCATAAGTCAAGCCACGAGTCCGCACTTGTTTCCGAATGTTCCAATGAGGTATATCTAAACTTTTCCTCAAAGTTTTTTAAAGTCATTGCATGCATGAATAGGAAACTATCTAGACTGGAAAAATAAAATGAACAACGCCTTAAGGAAAATAACGACCTTAAGGATAAAATTAATACAAACCATACAACTGATCAAAGTCAAAGTGGAAACCCAAGTCAAGTTGCAAAACTTGAGGAGGAAAATTCCACTCTAAAATGTGAAGTTGAAAAAAAATTCAAAAAACTCCTAGAATCTTTCACTACTAGATCTAAAAACTTAGACTTAATTCTAAAATGTCAAAGAGCTGTGTATAACAAATCCGGTCTCGGATACAAACCCAGCTCAACAAACAAAACGTTCATCTCACTAACTAATCAAAATACAAAACAAGTCAAAGGTTGGGTTTCGAAAATGTGTTTAACCACGCAAGTAGGTCTAAACCAATTCTACATACCAAAAATGAAATTGATTACATCAAAACAAAATAAGAAAATTTCTTAAATAAAACTAAGAAATCAAAACTAAGCTTAATCTACAAGCTTAGCTCATCTAAACCAAATCCAAACTTGGGCTACAAATCCAAGACCAAACAAAAATTTAAAGCTCATGAACAAACCTAAAATCAAGTATACTACAATTACAAATCAAACCAACACAAACCTAAAATTAACACAAAACCCAAGTTCAACAATTCAAGGGGAGGCTCCAAATTAGTTGGCACTTCAAAAATATAAACCTTACCCATTAAGGGTAATTAGGACTAGAAAAGATAGAGAATGATTTAACTCGATAAACAATACTAGAGAAGATTGGGATGATAGTAAGTTAGGGAAGCTTTGTCTATGCATGTCTAGGAAAAATCATATGTGTTCGACCTGGTGCAGATGACTTAGTGAAACTAACCAAAGCTACCCTTTCAATCTAAACTAGTTAGACCAAAGTGTTGTATTAAGCTCATTGGGTAGGACTATTTAAAATTTTTCAAAGCACGTGGTTACTCTAATGATGCCCAAGTCACTCACCACAGCTTAGAAGTTTATTCAAAAAATACCTACTTGGTGAACCCAAAACTAAACTTGAATCTTAAACAATTTAAAACAAACCCTAAAGAATTGAACCAAACTCATCTCACAAAATTATAAGATTTTCTCCATTGAAAACATAGCATAGTGTGAGATGTTTAGGGCTTTGCCTGAACTTTCGATGCTTATATCAGTACATCAACACATCAAAGCTTTTTGAAAATTCAGTTTGAAAAACTTTTTAACCTCTCTCAAGATTGAACATGTACTTAACATTTTTAGTGTTCAATGTTTTTTCTTATACGTGTTGATTACATGTTTCTTTGATGAATGCAAAAGAGGGAGGATAAGAGTTTAAGTACGAAAAAAAACACAATCAAGAAAAGAAACTTAATCATAAAAATGAGTAAACAGAATAAACACACACACACAAAATTCTGTCAAGTCATTTCTGCATGTACATTATTTCTATTTTTTTCTAACTTTAATCTAAGTTGTCATTGCATCAAAAAGGGGGCGGGCAATTGTTGGTACAATTGACACCAATGATCAAACTCAGATTTTGATGAATGACAAGTGGTTTAAAGTTAAATATTGTGTAATCTAATGTTGTTACCAAGTGTGCAGGAATTAACAGGGTTAGAGGACTTGATATTAGATTGAAGCTTAGTTAGGTCTATGGATTGGATAATTGGCATGAAGCCGAGATAGGTCAAGGAGTGACCCGATATCTAGTAGGAAGTCAGGCTTGAACTGCGAGACCTGACAGGTGGCCAAAGTCCAGTTGGGTCTGTGGACCTGACAACTGACAAGAAGACCTGGTGGGCCAAAAGGTAAGTCAAATGACTACAAATTATAAGGTAAGTCACTGGAGAAGAGTGGTTCGGTGAGGACGGATTCCCGTTTGAGGGAACAATAGGTGTCAATCTAGCTTAGGTCCATTTTGTAAACCTAAGCTGAGACCTTGACTAGATCCTGGTCTAGGCAAGACAGGATGTAATTAATACTGATTTATTACTGTGCCAACTCTGTTTTGCATGTTAGACATGTTACCATTGAAATAACATGTTTTACAGGAACAAAAATAGAAAAAGGCTTTGGGTGAACAGTACTCGAGGCGTCTCCTAGACTACTGGAGATGCCTCGAATACTCTGATCGGAGACTCCGCACGGGAAGGCATGGAGGCGCCTCCAAGGCGACTGGAGGTGCCTCAGAGAGCATTGAAGGTGCCTTCGCTCGGATAAAGACTGCAAACAACAAGGTTTATCATCATCAAAGATAAGGAGATAGAAGTTGTTACTAGAGGCATCCCGAGGAGGTTGAAGGCACCTTCGACAACTTATATATGCCATGTTCGAGCAGCACAATGTACAACATCATTCTCTATGAGCTCTACGTCCTATCTAGTGCAACAAACACATCTGATTGCTGCCGCGCCACTACTCCACGATATTCGACCGTTGTCGGCAGACCGACTCTAACTCCCGAGCGCATCAAGAATTTTCATCTATGAGTTGGTAACGATTTAATTATTTTCACTTATTTCATACTTGCAAAAGAAAAAGGAAGTGTAGTCTGCTACACTATCCCGTTATTCTTGTAATCCATCCCCTCTTCTGACATTACCAGAAGAGGTTTTTAGTGGATTGCCCAATAATACGGTCTGGAGGACCGTGAGTCTTAGGGTAGGAGTGCCGAAGGTTCTGAATCAAGTAAAATCACTTGTGTTCTTTTCTTCTATGCTTTCATTTCGTGTTTTATTCCACTGCACTTACACTTTGGGTTTTAAAGAGTTCGAAAAAGAAGCGCTTTTCTAAAACTCACGTGATTCAACCCCCCCCTCTCTCATGTGCGCACCAGTCCTACAAAGAGCAGTCTTGCTTGTGGTAATATTTGTTCAAAAATCTCAACTGCCATTGATCCCACATCACTATGCATTCTTTGGGAAACGATGAAAGCCACATCTTAGCATTGTCCCTCAATGAGAAAGGAAAGAATATAAGTTGGATACCATCCGTAGAAGCCCCGTTTTGTTTCAATTTCCATAAATTTTCAAAAAAAATCTCAAAATCAATATTTGGGTCTTCTATTGATGCTCTGCCAAATTGATATTGTTGAACCGTGCATGTAAAAGATGGTTTGAGCTAAAATTTATTTGCCTCAATGGTCGGTTGGGCAATGCTAGATCTTAGTCGTCTCAAACTTGGCATGCATAATCACCAAGTGATCGATTATTAATATTCACTACAACAAAGTTCTGGGGTAATCTGGATTCATTGCTCTTTATTCATTAAGTCTTCGATGAACGTTCGACCTATCTCTGAATCAAATGACACCAACTCCCCTAACCTTGTGGTTCTGTGCATGAACTGAATTGATTCCCTGAAAAGAGAAAAAGTAACAAAATTACGATGAGTGTAAACAAATGTAAAGTAAAACTATGAAAAGAAACAGTCTAATCCAATCAATTTATTATTCGACTAATATCAATCAAAATTAGTCCCCGGCAATGGTGCCAAAAACTTTATGTCAATAAATCCTCAAGTGCACAGGAATGTCATCAAGTAATAAAAGATATTGATCCCACAAGGATTTGTGGTCAAGTACTAGCTTACTAATTAAACAAATATAATTTTCTAGACTAATCACGAGGTTTAGAGTGTTAGAGAACTAGAAATCTTGAAAAGCAGAGAGAAGAAGAGTGAGAGAGGGAGTTGATCAAAAATAGAGAGAAGGAAGGAGAGTGATCTAGGAGAATTCTATTGGTGACGGTAATTCTAGGATTTCAATTTCACAATAATGATTATAAACACCTAATCTATATTTGATTTCCTATCTTCAATGGTGGTTAATATAGGTAGACTATCCTATGATATTCAATGTGAACTTTTGAAACTACGCCAGCATATCAATTTCAATTTGTCGTCTACTTTTAGAGCGACAGAACTAAAAAATTGCTTGCCAATGGAGACCCTACCATCTGATCCCACAACCCCTAGGTCGCCTTCCCCTACTATGTGGCAGCCTATTGCTCCATTAGAATAGATCCATTAAGATTCATGATAGCCTATTGTTCCTCGTGGTATACTGATATACTTTTATAGCCGACTCTTCATGTCTCGGGTTTCTATGGGTCAGAGAATTTTGTTCTCCTTTTAATTCATTCCCAAATCCTCGTGGGATATGAATCTCGTACTTTTAGCATCGAGATGTTATTTACACAATAGATCTAGACCACAAATACACATATCATTGAATAAGAAACATTCAAACTCAATAGATTCAACAAAATATGTTCATATATCAAAGAGCTATTTCCTAATCCTAGAATTAAGAATCTACTCCATAGAAATGGAGTTAAAACTAGAAATCATAGTTCAAACAAATACAATCAAGATCCAATTAAGGAAAGGAGAAAGAAATTTTAGTCTTATTGAGTGAATGTGTTTCTGGATGCTCCCTATCTGAATTCATAGCTTTGATGCCATTGAATCTCCTATAGATTGTCCTCCGAGGTCACCTTGGAGCCCTTGGGCTAATCCAAATCAGGATCCTTCAAAACCCCTAGAAATCTACTTATATAGCTGCTTCGTAGGTGCCCGACATGGCCCGTGCCGGTGGGCATGGGCGCCCATGTCGAGCATTGTAAACTCCTCTGGTGTCTGACATGGGTCGTACCATTGGGCACGGGTACTTGTGTTGGGCTTGTGAAGAATCTATATTTTCAGTATGGGTCATACCGGCTGGCACGGTTGCCCGTGGTTGGATCTAGAAAGGGCCTGCCTGGGATTTGGACACGGCTAGTGCCCGTTGGCATGGGCACCCGTGGCAGTTTCTGGAATCTCCGAAAGTGGTCGTTGAAGACCATTTTTTCTCCTTTCCGCGTCCTATCAAAGGAAACACATGAGACCAGTTCTCTGAACTAGGAAAATATCGAAATGAAGTACAAAGAGATGAAAATGTGAAATATATGCATATAAAATGGGATTAGATATGCATCAATACATGGTAAAACAACTTATATGAAATACGTGTATCACTTTCTAAGATCTAGGGCTTCGTTTACCCTTTCTTGATGAATTCTAAATGATACTAAGCAATCTTCAACGCTAGCAAGTGCTAGAGCTCAGAGAAGACATGTGTCGCTTAAAATATACTATGCTTTGTGAGTGATATATAATCGACAACAAGTACTATTGCACCAACAAGTTTATGTGCACTAAGGAAAATTTTGATGAAGAATGGTAGGTTCTTAATGATACAGTACTGAACCACTCTGACTATTCTCTGCATTAAATTTTCTATTTTTTTTGGTTTTGAATCTCCTCTTGTTTTGCTTTAGTAAATTATTTCTGAAGGGTGAAGCACTGGGATGCTCTAAATTTAAGTGAGTTTTTGTTTCTTAACATATCATGCATTGTAATTCTTTAGTAATCCCTTTAATTTAACTTGTCCATCTACATCAGAAATGCAAAAAAGTCAAAAATCATCCTTCACTTCAGAATGTTGGCTGTTATGAGCTGGTTCATGACATTGAAGATCTTGTAAAAGTTGGGCAAGTGTAAAAGGTATGTTGCCTTACTTTTATCTATGAATGACGTCAAATAATTCTAATAATTTTCTTTACTGTGATTGTTGTAGGTTGTTCATATTTTGCCGCACACACGTCTAGAGAAAGCTCAGCTAGTTTTCTACCATGGATATAAACTTAAAAGGAGTCATTGTGATTCAAGATGAGACACAGTATGCTCCTCAGACTTGTCTAGTTTATAGTTGTATCTTGCTTCTTGCATTATTAACAAGTTTATGTATGCGCCCAACCTAAAAGTTTAAACATTTACCTATATCACAAATTTCCATATCCTAGTAATGATCTATAAGCTGGACCTGTAAGTTTTAATCTAATTCCCTTGTGGTTTACTCTTTAAAGCAACATAGAGGACATTGCATGTGATTTCAAAAGTCTAGATGTGGAAGAAGATGTACTTTTTGGTAAGTCATGCTTTGCAATACTTCCATAGTCATACAAAAAATTGAAAGCTACTAGTTTTCACATAGCTTTATTATAAATGCTACATTTAATTTCATTGTCCATCCTTGTAAATCCTAGCATTGCAAGCGGAACCAAGACAATTGTGCATGGATGACAATGACGCTGCAATATACCAAATCATGTATGACATGATTCAGGTACTTATTGTGTGAATATAATCTTCCTAATCTCGTTCTTTGACCAAGAGAAAGTTCTT
>JBAMIE010000022.1:1461658-1471853 GCA_037177295.1 Kaempferia parviflora | reverse complement strand
TAGAAAATAGAAAATGATAATTTGTCATTCTCTATTTTTCTAAAAAATGTTATATCTTTTTCTAGAAAATAAATATGAAAAATATAAACCAAACACCATTTTTCAGAAAATACGCATTTTCCAGAAAATAAAATTGGAAAACACACCAACCAAACGCCACATTAAGAATGATAAATTATCATTTTCTATTTTCTGGAAAATACGTAATTTCTAATAAATGAAAATGAAAAATATGTAACCAAACGCTCCCTTAACTTTTTTTTTTATTTCATCTATTATGAATGTGTCTTTTAATCGTGTATATTTATCATCTTATTTTTACTATTATCTCCCATCTAAATTTATATGGTAGTTATGATTTCATAATTAATACAATATTTACTTAGCATGTTAAAAAATATTTATATTATAATAATTACAGTTTTAGAACTGCTATAATACAGATTCAATCTTGTTCACCTATTATTTACCTTGTAATATTTATAAAACCATAACTACTATAAACGCTATAGCAGTTACTATTTTATAATTGTTACATAACACCGGATGGAATAATGATTATTCTAAAGACTAATTTTTACATAGAAATTCTAGAGAAGGCACAAACAATCATCAATGTAGAGACGTCGTCTCTAAGTTTAGCCGAATAAAATTGATTCAAAATAAAAGATAATGATCTAATGTCAACTAAACAAAGGTTTAAATGGTCTTCAAATTCTAGCAAAGTAAAAGACAAAAATAACTCTAATAAAAGAAAATTTTGGAGCTCTAAAAAATACTTTAAATAATATTTTTTTAATCTAAGATAGACATAACTAGATTTTGTAACCAACTTTAATTTAGGGAGTGGAGATCCTTTGGTTAAAAAAAAAAAAAATCAGGGATGGTCCATTAGTGATTACGGTAAGATCTTAATCGCGATCCAATCATAATTGGTTGTGATCCCTCCTAGGGTTCACTGTCCCCCTTATGTTATAGTTGGGGTCGGGACAAGCAATCAGAGACTGCTAGTAGTGGGTAGGTGGCCGGGTTGTCTAGCGCCAAGTGGGGGGCGAACTTTGGCCGCCCGCCCCGACCAAACTATAATCTAGGGGGACAGTGAATCTTAGGAGGGATCACAATAAATTACGGCTGGATTGCGATTACGATCTGGCTGAAGACCAAAAGTTTGTAATTCATCCTAAATTAAAAATTATGACATATCAAAATTTCGATCCCCTTCATCATTATCATATGTGTTATAGTTAGCTGCTATCCAAAATTAAAATTTTTGATTAGAAATAATAATGAAAATAATATTGAAGTTGATAAATGTACATAAAAGTAAAATGGGACGTCGTTTTTAATTTTTGCTCGAGCTTTTTCGTATGAGATTTGTCGACTACGTGGATATAGATGATGATCGGTTTGTGTGGAAGAGTGTGGATATGGAAGTGGAAGTAGGAGGGAGTTGGGGGTTGGAGAGTAACTAAAACTTAAAAGGGGTGGACACTTGATAGTTGGATGGTCCTCTCCGAAAAGGAAGGCTATTTATGGTGTTAAGAATGCGATCTTTAGAAATAAAATCAATTGATTCGATTCGGTCGGTTCAATTTTTTTATATGTTAGATCGGGTCTCACTCGATTAAGAACTACATTAGTCATGACTCATGACTTTGAGCTATGTCGGGGTAAAAATAAAGAAAAATGAGACTTGCCCAACTTGACCCATATGACCCAAACAATTTGATTTACTTCTTCATAATTCTTTCCCAAAATTGACTCGATTATTATCTCATCATAAATATGCCTGTTTTATTAATTATTAAAGTGCCAATTAATATATATTTATTAGCTGACATTTGAAAATTATAAAATTGACATCACTTCCTATCATTTTCTAAAATTATTATTATTTTTATAAATTACCCAAAAAAAAATATGTCGTAGTCAATTTGACAACTAATAAAGTTTCATAATGAAACTAAATTGGGTAAAAATTAAAGGGAAGCTTTATGGGCAAAAGACAAAAAAAAAAAAAACCTCCTATTTTTTCAAATCATTCCCACTTTAATTTTTATATCGACATCTCTCACTTTATGAAATAAAGTAACTATTCTTCAGTATATTATTTGACATTAATACATTGTTTCTATTATTATCGTGCTTGCTTATATCTCTTATCTAAATCTTGAATCAGTTAAACATATTATAGCAACTATAAAATCATAGCTGTTATACATGTTGTACGTAATAGCTACAATTTCATAGATGCTACAATTACAATAGTTGTAGCAGCTATAGTTTCGTAGCAGCTACAACAATTATTGCAGCAGTTATGATTTTGTAGTTGCTACAATTATTACAGCTGTAGCTTATGATTTAAATTTTTTAGAACCTCCTAAAAGGATTTAAACAATATTTTTTGGGTATAAGATTGGGTAGTTACAGGTTACCTTTGATAACAAATGTGACATTTGTACGAGGTTTGAAATGATATATTGTGCATTTCAATGAAATCGTAGCTTCTACAATTGTGTGACAACTCAATTGTAGTAACTACTGTAGTAGCTATCTCACCTCTTTCTCTAGGATTCCTAGAGATATGGCGGTTGGAAGTTAGTTAGGAAGCTTGCAAGAACTCTCCGGTTGGCTCCCTACCCCTCACCGGCAGTGGGAGGCGATGGCTGGGAAGTGGCAGTGACTGACCTTGAGGAGGGTGTGTTTTGTTCTGACAGGAAATCGGAGTTCAGGAAAAGGAGGTTGCTGGATGGTTTCAAAGGGCACAGGTTGGTCCTTATGAACTCTCTTGTGTTTCCCATTTCTTTCCTCTTGGTGGTGGTCTTCAGTTCTCTAGTCTCTGGTTTGGAGGTTTCTTTGGCTTGAGAGTCTGTGAGCACACAGACAGTGATGTTTCGGCTCCCGAGGGTGTTTGCTAAGGTTGCACAATGTGGTATGGTTGGTATTTCTTCACCAGGATTATGTCCGGTGATCATCGGAGTTTTCCAAGGGATGGGAGAAAGACGATTCATCCGCGAGGAGACAAGATTGGTAAGTGCTTTACTGCAGGCTTCTGTAAAGCAACAATCAGCGTGTGGATTCAAATTTATGGTCTCCCCCATATCACTGGACTACGTCTTTATATAGAATATCAAATTACTGATGTATTCACTAAGTTATTATCTAGACAACGTTTTACTAAGCTAGTAATCAACTCAATATTCAAGCACTTCCGTTGAGTTTGTCAAGAGGTAATGATAATAAAAAAAGCAGTTATAAAAAAAATCTTAAATTGATTTCACTCGATCAAGATTTATCATATTTGACATTATAATCAAATTAAAGGCCACTGACATTAATTAATAACAATATTTTCAAATTTATGTGATTATTATTATTGTATGTCATATTTATTCTTTCTATTATTATTCAGACAATTTGTATGAATAAGCCTCTTGACTCAATAATAATATTATCCAAAAATAATTATTCACTATTTTTCTTCGTGTTTCTATGAAGAGGCGCCTAGATATGATAGATGTGCATGGATCCTATTTTCTAACTTCCTTCGTTAGTTAGCTTCCTACATCACAGTATTGCACAATACATAAATATAATTATGATTGACAGCTCTCCGAGCTGTCCAGTCTCAACTTTAGATCTCATGTGAAATCTTAGGTTGTACCAATGCCTACTACTCTCTTTCTGAGAGGGTGTCCTCGACCCAGGACTTCTTGTCCAATATCCTCGATCTACCAAGACTTTTATCTAGTCCCTCCGACCAGGACTTTCTTGCCTAGCCGCAACTATGATTTTCTTTTTCTAGCCACAACTAGGATTTCCTTTTCCTAGCCACAATTAGGACTTCCGTGCAAGCTCAATTAACATATTAGAAAACCACAAGACTTAACTTGAATCTATTGCCAAGATAAAAACCTCAAGTTCAATCGTATGATGCAACCTACACCATCACAATTATCTCAAGAACAGTGATAGATGCACTAAGTTCTTCCATAATTTGGTGAAGCGTAATAACAAGCGGAATGTCATCATCACTATCACCAAGCAGTCAAGAGAACTGAACACCAACCTTGAAGAGGTCATGGCAGAGTTTGTGGGGGCATTTCCTAGGGTTTTCAGGTAGAAATGAGAAGATTTTACCTTTACACGGTGAGTCACTGTCGAGCCACATATTGACCACTACACAAGGGCAATGCTAGTTCAGGCGGTCGCCGATGAAGAGATACGAGCTACCATCTTTAGCATTGGGCAGGACAAAGTCCTAGTTCAAGATGGATACAATGTCAAGTTCTACACTTCTGCTTGGGACACAGTGGATATCGAAGTCATAGATGTAGTGCAAAAAAAAAAAAAAATTTCTCCATGGTTGGTTACTCAAGCAATGAAACCACACACTGATAGTTTTGGTTCCAAAATTTGATCATGCATCCGATGTTAGTGATTATCTGTCAATATCTTGTTGCATAGTTTCCTACAAAGTGATCTTCAAAGTACTAGCGAGACGTCTAATAGGAGTCATGGATTATTTATTGGATCTGGCACAAGCGGTTTTTGTTCAAAACCATTCCATAGGTGAGAATATCCATCTAGCTCAAGAGTTACTTCACAAATATGCACATAAATGGATTCCTCCTCGATGCATGGTCAATGTGAACTTGAGGAAAACTTTACATATCATGGATTGATGTTTTTTTATGACGACTCTTGTTGGTTATGGTTTTCCTCATAATTTTACGATTTGGATTTACGAATGTGTCATGACAGTTTCATATTCTCTATTAGCCTTAATGCTGACTTATATGGCTTCTTTAACTACGGCGTGACTAGAAGTAAGGCGACCCACTTTCTCCTTTGTTATTCAGGCTTTGTCTTGAGGTATTCTAGCGGCAATTGAAGGTAACATCGAAGCAAGACTTCCATCCTATGTGTGAAGCGACACAAGTCACCCATTCAACATATGCTGATGATCTTTTGATATTTGCAAGGACGGAAGCATCCACTATCTCTATGATCGTCAATTGTTTGAAGGAGTTTGGGAACAAAGCGGGGCTTCGAGCAAACCCATTGAAGTCCAATATGTACATGGGGTGTCGATGAACGTACAAAGGGCTAGCTTCTATAAATTACAGATCTTCAAGAAAGTATCTTCCCGTTTAGGTACATTGGTGTTCCTTTAGCTGTGGAGAAGCTTCAGATTGCAAATTATGGAACCCTTCTTGATACGATTATCTTTTGGCCGAAGCACATGTGGGGAGCTTGGAGCTAGATCGATTGGTGCTACAAGGCGTTGAATGCTATTGGTTATATATATCCATTCTCCCCATTCTTAGTGGGGTGACTGACAAGCTCTATGAAATTTATCAGTCTTTTTTTTGTCCACCAAACATCCGTTGATCTAATGGACGACTATTTTCTTATCCAAAGATGAAGGAGGCCATGACATTTGGGACTTGCATGCATGGAACAACGTTTTACTATGCCAAACATTATGGAGCATCTAAATTAAGGACTGGCTTTGGGTTCGTTGAGTGCATCACCATAATCTCAGGGGTGTAGAATTTTGGGAGTGACAACGGACAAATTGACGTTTGAAGCTCACAAGCAGTGCTCACTATATTAGCAAGCTATGGAGTCAAATGTTCATAGTTTCTTCCGTTACCCTGTTACGAGACAACTTTGGGATAAGGTTCAGGAATGACTGAGCATACGACCAACCATCTACATGACAAGGGATTTGTTTAGAGTTTTTCTGAGGGATTTTGAGGCAAAGGCCAGCTGACAAAGACTCGCTATTTAGCGACAACTTATGTGTTTTTCCTTGTATGACAAGCTTGTAACCGATTTCATTTGAAGGTGAGGTACTTGTATTGATGAGAGGATGCTCTTTAAAGTCGAGACTCATGTCTAACATTTTGCAAATATCCAGTGCATGTTAATTTATGTAACTTTCTTAGCTCTATATATTTTTAAGCTTCTCTACAAAAAAAAATTTAGTAGCCACTGTGTAGCAGCTATAAATTTATTATTGTTACAACTTATAAAATGGCCCTGATTTATGATTTATGCTGAAAATATAAGCGAGATAATAAAGATAATAGTATAGTAAAGAATAATTGAATAATTATACATGAAGTGGACACTTATAAAACATCAGCATTCAAAAAATGATGGTCAAGCTTTTTAATACTATAAACTCATTAAATTGGATAAAAGTTACTTTGATAACTACAATTACTATAAACTCATTACTATGCTACTTCGCTAATTTTAAATTATTTTTGACTATATTCAATTAATTTTATTTAAGTTTAATAATAAAAAAATTTGTTGTTATAATAATAAGAAAATAAAGGTACTTTCCTGATTAAAAAATAAAAAAGAGTGTATAATTACTATAGTTTTACATTTTTTTTTTATGAAAACAATCATGTTAACTCTTACTATACTTTTAAGTTTTTTTTTATTGTTTTTAAGTGATTTTAATGAAGATGAAATAATTTTGATTAAATTGGTATGGAGTTGTTTTATTTTTTTAATTAATAAGTGTTATTTTGATAATTATGTGGCAAGAGGTGAATCGCTTGTCCCTAGTGCCCTTATCGATCCGTTCCAGAATCAACACGGAGGAGGTAAACCACGTGTGACTACTAGCCATAAGTGCAAATGATTAAGACATGGGGGAGGTATATGCTCGGACGTGCCGAAATTCGACCTCTAAATCTTATGTGATAAGCTCTCATGTCTTAACCATCTCATGCCCCGAGGAGACCAACGGCGGGGACAGGATGTTTAGCACGGTGATCATTAATTATATTATCTCATCATTAATTATATTATCTCATCTTAATTGGAGGTTTCGATTATTAAAAAGAGGAGAGAAATAATTAAAAAGTTAATGGGGAATTTAATAGACAGGGGAAGTAGAGAGGCTGAAGGGACCCGCCCACCGACGCCGGGGATGCTCCGGGAGACCGGGACCACCCTGGCTGGTTGCTTCCTCCTTGACGCTGACGAGGTCAAGGTGGCCACCGCCGACACCACCCGAGCCCTCGGCTCTGGCAGAGCTCCGTGGCGGTATGGCAGGTTGAGTGACCAACGGCGGGGACAGGATGATACTAGCGGCGCCGGCGGTGCCGGCGGTGGCGAAGTTAGCGGCGGAGAGCGAGGACAAGGCCGAGGTGGAACTGTGGAAGAAAAGATCTGGGCGTTTTACTTGGCAATTAAGTACCTAAATTTTCAAATATTTAAATCGCTCATTCTACCTTAAAACTATGAAGGGCAAAAAGGGCATTTATTTTTTTCGATATCTCGTTTGTTATATTTGACCATGGGAATGATAATGAATTTAATTAAGGTGGAAATGAGTTTAATAATAACTTAGAGGAGTTAGGTTATGAAATTAGAAGTATCAAACATATATTTTGATTCTTATTCCAGCCTCCTAAATCCACATATCAAGCACCCCTTCAAATTTTTTTTTTTAATAAAAAAGTGTACATTTACATGGATGCAAACGAATCCAATCGGGCCAAATAATATAAAAATGTTGATATTTGAGTTCGAGCTCGAAAATATATATGATATTCGAAACTCGATTCAAAGCTCGAAAATACAAATAGTTTTGGTTCGAGTTCGATTTGAAATAAAATTCTAGCTCGAGTTCGATTAGAATTGTTCGAACATATATTCGAGCATATTTGAACTATAATTCAAAATAACTTAAATTCAAATTCGGTTCGAATTATTCGAACCTTATTTGAAATATATTTAAGTTAATTGTGAAAAAATAATTAAAATTTGATTCGAATTCGTGAACAATCGAACAAAATAGTATATGTTGGAATTCAGCTCGAAACAATATTCGAACATGTTCGGATTCGGTTTGAATTCGATAATTTCGAATACGAATCGAATATTTTTCGAGCCGGCTCGAAAAGCTCGCGAACCAATTCGATTCGTTTACACCCCTACATTTACCCTCCTACCATGTCTCATTTTTAGCTCTACCTAAATCTACTATCTAAATAGAAAGCGAAAGTTTTTAAGAAACATCACACTTTCTTATATCCTCTCTTATGCACTCCACGCTTCCAAAACGTCAAATGTGGGACTAAATGTTTGTTCTTTGTCCATAAACCTTACTCCAGACGACCACGCGATAGTTATGGAGAGTTCGTCCGTGTTCCTTTGATTTTGATAAATGAGAATTGAATTGCAACACTTCCTTTCTAGAATCTCATATTTTTATATCGAACATCTTACTAAACAAGTATTTTTTTCACTTAGTAGACTATCTTAAATGCTATTGACTTTCTTTTTGTCAATCATATACACTCAAGTACTTTTTCTAAAATGTCAGTCCTAGACTTAAATGTGAACTTTTTATGTAATAAATATTTCCTTTGTGCTTTGAACTTTTTCACTCGTTTGTAATAATTAATTATGCTATTTTAGTTGTTTGTTATATATATATAGATATATATAATTTACTTTTCCGAGCTTCAGCTAATTGATTTAATCTAAATCACAACTTAAAATCTGATGCCCGCCTCTGAGGTCATGTTCATTGGAATTCAAGTCCCTCAAAGTGATACAATAGTTAAGGTATGAGAGGCTGTCACATAAAATTTTGAGGTCGAAACTCAACGAGTCTGAACATATAACTCCCTTATATTTTAACAATTTACACTAATGGCTGGTAGTCACTCGTAATTTGTCTTCTCTGTGTTGGTCTAAGGACGGATTGATAGGGAGACTAAGATGTGCAAATCGCCTTTTACAACATGTCCACTGGAATTCAAACTCTAATCCGTTAATTGGCCTTTATATTTTTTTGCCAGCCGTTAAAATCAGCTCGTAGAAATCAAACTATCTGAACTTTAGATAAGTAGGACAATTTGCTTACATGACATTATTGATCAGTTTCATGCAGGATTAAGTGAAATGGTACTAACGATTGTTTCCTATACCAGACAATTTCTTTTTGGTAGAAAACACAAGAAAAGGAAAGTTTACTTCAACCAACACACATTAAATTCAATGACTATATTGTGATTAGTAAATTGAAAGAGTTTGTACAACTATTTCTACTTAATCCCTCCATAAATACTCAGTTGATCTGCTTTGATGTTTGAATTATCAATGGATTAAGTGTCTATCGATCTTTGCCGATTGAGTTGCCTGTAATAAAAAAAATCCTGGAAATTGTATGATGCAGCATATAAGGTAAGCCCTCAGGTCGGGTAAAAATGAGAAGAGTTGCTGAGGTGGCGGTCTGGACTAAGGAGGACTAAGTTAGATGACCAAGCTGACTGAGCCAACCAACTGATCTGGTTGACCAAATTGCTAACCGAACCAACCAACTGACTGGGCCGACTGAGCTGACCGGCCAATAGTCCTACCGAACAGGCCTCAAGAAGGTCACTACTCGATCATAGGAGCGAATCAAATGGACGAGAAGATCGGCAGGATGGCCGAGCAAACTGGCTGCAAGGACAGTCGAAGCTTCCCTGTCTTATCACTTCACTTACCCGTTGACGTTTGGCATATCAGCTGTCAAAATATCTGACACTAGAAGATGTGCCATGTACTTTCAGTACGGCAAAAGTTCTTAAAGCATGAAGACACCAAAATGGTATACTCGCATGGGGAATGGTGTTAGAATATCAGAAACGGTTTATCATTTACAGGAGATGCATTACTATGTGTGCAAAGATATAAAGCCTACGGTATAAATAGAGGTCTCCACCCACCGACGCAGGTACGCGGACAACACTCACACGCTCCTCGTCTTCACTGTCTATTCTCCTTTCTCCGAGCAACGCCACTGACTTGAGCGTTATAGTACCAGAGCCGGAGACCCCTTCTCTGATCCGGTCTCTAACATTTTCTCTATGTTAGGTCTCCCTTGGTGTGCAGATCAACAGATCCCATGAAATCGGAGTGCACCACCTTTGGAGTTTTAGTGGAGTTAATCCTGCCGCCACCTTCGTTCCACGTGTCCCAGCGTCTATCTCCCCAGTTTCAAACTTGAACATGGTACAAAGTTGATCCCCATCCTTACCGATTGAGTGATCTGTAAACAATTATGTAAAATGGTACAAAACTTCATCTGCATCCTTAGCAATCGCGTGGCCTGTAAAACAAAATGGTAAAACTGAACCCCTTAGTTCATTATTTTGTTGCTCAAAGCCAC
>JBAMIE010000022.1:1410126-1421549 GCA_037177295.1 Kaempferia parviflora | reverse complement strand
TCTTCATTTCTAATGTTATTTTCTCTCTTTACCTCTCTTATCTGACTTTCTCTCTATTTTATAATGATTCTATTATTTAAGGTAATTTAAAATTTTAACCAAACACTACTAATGTAATCATGATTCTCATTATCATTAACCCCTCAATTAATCTCATTGTCATTTCGATTGCCAAATTTAAACCAAACGCTCCCTAAGTTTTTTTTAATCTCGCCCCCACTCTACTAGATCATTTGTAAAATTATACAATTATTCTCAAGTATAGTATTTGGTTGGTTCTACTTTATTGATATGTCAATTTTAAGTTTAAATCCTAAATTGGTTGGACTGACTTACATGTTCAACAACATTCAATTGTAATAGTTACAAAACATAATTCATAATTCACATTGTAATAGTTATAAAATCATAACTGTTATAACATAGATTTACTTGTTCATCTAATATTCACATTGCAACAACTATAATTTTATAATTATTATAATATAAATTTCTCTTATTTAACAATATTTATATTACAGTAGCTAATAAATTGTAGCTATGATTAACTTCATAATTGTGAATAATATACATAGAATTAACTATATCATTTTATAATGGACTAGCATGGTGGGGGTGTTCTGTGATTAAAAAAAAAAAAAAGACTATTTGAAATTTTGTCCATAATTATTAGACCTGAATCCATAATTATTTAATAAACTTGGACTCAACCTCGTCTCGCGACCTCCCGAAATGGAAGCCATCGCTTCGACACTGCGTTTCTCCTTTCACACGCGCCATTCGCTACCATCTCCGTCCCGCAGGCCAATCCGTCTGCGCTCGTGCCGACCAGCGGTTAAGCACGTTTTGCCGCCTCGCGCAGGTTCCTACGATCCTCAGCCCTATTTATGCTTTTTCACTTAATCGCAATCCACACTTATTTTCGTGGTTTCTGAACCCTGAAGTTTCCCAAAAGAGCGCAGAGGAAGGGTTTGATGCGGCGGACAGTAACCTCGATGGCAACCCAGATGAGTTTTATGATGATGTGAGTGCTCTTCTGAACTGACGTCTCCCTCTGGTATTTTCGTTTTCTACAGCAACGTAGATTGCCTACTGTTGATGCGTGTCAATTAAATTGAAGGTAGTTCGGCTGCAAAGCTTTTTTTTTTTTTTTGTTATGTTCCATTTTCTAGGATTTGTTGGGCATTTCTCTAATAGTGAGCTAGCACAGATAAATATTGTCGCCAGATAATGTTGATTTACTAGTATCCAGAGTCCAAATGATGTTAAAATTTTATTGAAATTGCCCATATTATTAAAGATTTAATTAGACTATAAATTTTGTAAGAAACTTGAGCAAATGTCACACAGAGGCCCCTACTTTTGTTTGTGCCCTGTTGAAACCCTCGTTAATGAAAAAGCCTGATTGAAATGGCATATGTATTTTTCTCCTAAAATTACTCCTGAATTGACTCTGTGTGTGTGTGTGTGTGTGTGTGTGTATTTGTACGGGATCTTGTAGAGCTCCCTGGTTGTAAACCAATTGGTTGCAAATTGGTTTGCTTGGCCAAGAAGTATGCCAAGGATAATATTGAATGTTTCAAGACAGAGATTTAGGAGGGATTGACTTCTCACTAGTATAGTCCAAGGACTTGTTCAGGATCATATGACCTTTAGTTAGACTATTTGATTTGTAACTTCATCAGATAGCTGTCAAAACTTTTTTTGAATGGTGATCTAATAAAGAATGATATTCAGAGGATTATGATGAAGGGCATCCCCTATTTTAGTGTTGTTACTAATCTGCAGTATGCTTAAGTTCTCACAAGACCTAATACTGCCGTTGTTGTGAATTACCTTCATAGATATATGTCCAACTATGGTAGGAACAATTAGGTTTCAACAAAGGAAGTATTTGAATGTTTTCCAAAGACAGAAATATATGCATGTTTATAGAAGGGTAGAATTTCTATAGTGAACTAGATTCTCAAATTCAGACTTCATTGAATCTTCATGTTAGCAAGAGGGACTACTTAATGAAGTGCAAAGAAAACACTTGCCCCCATGGGTTGGCGCAGTTGGTACCTGCATGGGTGATTGCTCCAATAGGTCTTGGAGTCAATTCCCAGCGGGTGCAAAAAGGGGTGCTTGACCTCCCATGCAAAGGGCCATTGCACTAGGGTCAATGCCCATTGTAATTTACCCCCTTCCAGATAGTGTGGAGCCGCTCTGGAGGGGTTGCTATGGTGACAGCTTCACCTTTTGCTTTAGCAAGGAAAACACTTACTACTGTTTCACTGCAAACAAAGTTTGTTTCATGTTATCAAGCTTTTATATTAGCTAAATTGCTAAAAAAATATTCAAGGGCTACTTGTAGTTGATGTCATCTCTAAACCTTTAAAGATATGTTTGACAAATTTTCAATGTTCCTAAAAAGGATTAATAAAAACTCAGGTGAGTACAAGCATATTGAGGTTAAATACCTTAAATTATAGTTAGAGATCTGGTAAAAAAAGGGGACATAGATGTTAAGCACATCGAGTACAAATGACAGTTGCTAATCCATTAACCAAAAGAATATAGGTCCAATGTTTTTGTGAAACATTTTTTCAACTTGGGCAGTGTCTTTTGATATACTTGGTCAGAGATAGTCTATTTCATAAAACAATGTATTGATTTTGAAAAATGTATTGAGTATAATTATCATGATATTTAGATTTCCATGTGTGAATGCATATATTTTATTGATGCATCAAAAGTTTTCAAAATAAGCTGATTTTCTTAGCATATAAATGGCAGTGACACTTTTTTGTGGCCAAAGATTTTCCATAAGTTCTTAGAGAAATCATAAAGTTAACTGTTTATGGCTAAAGAAAAGTTAAAGGTAGATCCTTCATATGATTTTAGGGGAAAAAAGCTATTTTCTCATATGGATTATGAGAAATGAAGGGATATAATTTCTCATTTGATTAAGGAGAAATCATATGTAAGGCAATGAAAATAATGCTATGTTTAAACTTGAGAATTAAGAGGGGTATTTTTCTGCTACATATTCATCTAGATAATTTGATCCATGTGAGAAAAGAGATTAATTATAGTATTTTAGAAATAATTGTAACATTGGGCACAATTCTCATTAGATGTTGATGGCTTTGTAGGGTCAGATTGTTTTGAGAGGATGTTATATGAGTTAAACTTGTTGTCATTTTGCGGCTACATAAAATTTGTTTTTAAACTAGTTTGATTTTTCACTCAAGTATAATACTTTTTTTTTATGAAACAAAAGGGTAATGTTGAAGCAAAGCCTTGGCGCAAGTAAAATTGTTGTCGTGTGACCTTGGAGGTCACATGTTCGAGTCTCAAATAGTCTCTTACAAACCAGGATAAGGCTGCATACAATAGACCTTCTTTGAGACCCCGCATTGATGGGAGCTTTGTACCGAGCTATCTTTTTTTTATTTAAAAAAAAAAGGGTAATGTTGGCTAAGTGAAAGAGTTTGTTTTAGGGATTTTGTATCCTAAAAGGAGCTATCCCCTCCTCTCTCATATTATTTGATTGCCTCATTGAGGAATAGGTAACCCATGCCATGAATAACAAAGGCATGGTTTTATTTTGTAAATTATTCTCTCATTCTATATCTTGATTCTTGCATGTTATCTTGGGTTGAAATTTCCACACATATTTCACTTGCTACAGCATTTACATGGTGTTACTGAGTGAGAGTGATAATTTAGTCCCAAAGAGCTCTTATTGGCACTACACTTCGCCAATAGTTGCATTTTCCCTAAGAAACTCCCAAACTTTCCAGCATTTTGATATGTATTGGTTTTAGTGGTTCGGCTTTGTAAGAACAAATTCTAGTTCCATCTTAATATGTGTTCTATCTCATACTTATCTATTCTCTTATACATTAATTGGCTTAAATGGCCATGTGATAACTAACACTAGAATCAAACCAAAATTTTATTATTATAGCTGATAATACTTTACCGTGTTAAAATATTTTGACTCATGGTTAATTCACAAAATAAAATAAATAGAATGGTTGGAGATGAAGGGATAAATTATAAATTTAAATTATAAATGAAAAGACTTTGCACTTGACACATGTCCATGGCTAAATTTAACAACTCAACTATAGAAGTTTCTTTTTTTGTTATCTTCTTGTACTTGCTATGCAAGAAACAAAATTTGGACAATTATGCACGATAGGGACTTTTTGTCATTAACGGTAATTTTCATGTATAAAGTCACTATCAGTATGTTCATTTCATGGAATGAAATTGACAATAAATATAATAGTCATTCTTGGGAATGAAATATAGTAGGAATAGGCTAAGAATAGTACTACTTAGTTTTGTTCTTAGATAATAATATCAGAATGAAGTACTCATTGAATGAAAGAAGGAATAGCTTAGAAGATTAAGAGGGAATAACAATTATGCTCTAATTGATATTCTATTTGATAACTATAAACATGATTCTGACAGAACTTGTTATGAATGAAATAGCAATCTAAGAACCAAAGATGTTTGATCTTGGCTTTACTTTTCATAATCAAAGGTTATATTACTTGCATAATGGAATTCTTCTACTTAGCAATGCATACAGTGTTATGGTCCAACGTATCATGTGATGGACAGAATTCACAAAATAGGATGACTCTTACTTCAACCCAGTCAAAATATATAGTAAAAAATTAGAATAGTGTGTTCTGGTCCTAACTGTTAGGGGTGGAACTCACGAACTTCATGTTTAAGATGTTATTAATGTATAGCTTGTTATATAACCTAGAAAGGCTCTTACAAGAGAAATAACTATCTTAAGACATGATGAAGCAAATAGGTGTCCTTTCTTTGACCTCAAATCAACAATATTGACAAAGGACGAGACAATACCTTGGAAGAAAGTCTCCTTAGTGGACTTCTCCTTTCAGTGGTGCTGACAACACATGATACACTAAATAACGGAAAGAAGGAAAGCACTTGATTAGGGCCCTAAAGTTAGCTGAGAGGCTAAACAGTCACAAGAGCAAGCCTCTCAAGCGGGCTTCTCCTTGACAAACTAGTAAAGGGGAGAAGGAAAGCACTCAGGGAGGGTCGTAGAGTCAACTGATAGGATAATGTCTCACAAGACACAGTTAGGGCAGGAAATCTGCTACCGAAGAGGAAGTAGGGTTGGTCAAGGGAAGCGTTGCAATTTCCAGATTTGGGATGTGGTTGTTCTCATGAAGAAACCGGAGCATCTGCAGTAGAAGTAACTACAAGTTTGTCGGTAGGATCTTGAACCTGGGAGATGCAAAGCCTAGAATTGTGTATGAATACCCTAGAGATAGTTCTTTCTGGTGTGGATGACACAGGAAGGTTGCAGATGCTTGGAAGGACATATTTGGAGGTAACAACACAAGAAGGAGATCCTCCACAACTGCTCAATGTTGCCACTAGCCATCAAACTTTCAAGGGTAGAACCAACTCAAGGGAATAGCAACATCGTGAAAGAGTGTGATGTTCTGCCTTGAGCATAGATCTGCTCACCTTGACAAGTTGAGAAACAAGCAGACGGTGTGGAATCCGACGGGCAACAAAGAGGTGTGAACAATTAGTTTTGGGTGGAGAGCTCGCACAGTGAGATGAGAAATTGAGAGTGAGAAGTAACAGCCAAGAGAGAGCATTGAAATATACCCTCCTAAAGGGAACCTGACCCTAGAAGAATGGCTCTGATACTATGATAAGTAGAATAAGGTAATTTTAGATTGGATGATATTGTCAAGAGGAAAATGGCATAGTGTATATATAGGCCTCAACACATAACCTTTAACCTAAAACACGCTATTTGAGACTAAACCTCTAATACCTATAATATCATTTTATTGTTTGGCACGAGCCTTGCAACATGGCAATTTGATGGCATATGAAAATGTCAACCATATCAACTCTCTACAACCACTTGGGTAGTTGGGTGGAACAAAATATGACCATCTCCCATTTTATATAAGAGCCAAGTTGTAGCAGTAGTTACTAATTATATGGTAATTTGTGACATAGGTAGTTGCTTAATTTAGTGAATAGTTTCTTTTGTTGTGGTTTATTAGTTTAGTAAATAATTTCTATTCCAAATGCTTCCTCCTTTCTTTACCTTATGCTCATATTTTCACTATTATTATTCTCCATTAGATGTGTTAGACATGGCGGACACAGCATTTGGCTGTTATTTTTATTTTGGTTATCCTTGAAACCATATATGTATGTGATGAATTTGCAAGTTTCATTCTCATTTGTCCCTGGATACAATTTTTGGAACTTTATCATTATAATAGTCATCTCTAGGAGTGGCAAGCACGCCAACGTGAAAAAACAAAGGAGTGGCATGCTTATCGTAAGAAGGAGGAAGACGAAGAAAGGAGAAAGATGGATGAATATCGGGAGATAGGCATGCGCCTAAAGGAATACCCTGAGGAAGAAGTTCGCAAAGCAAGAAAATTAGTTTCAAGTTTCATAAGGTCTGCTGAAGAAGTGGAAGAGGTAATTATTTCCCTTTGTTGAATTAATCTTGGGTATTGTTGCCATGGTGCTTAATGGTTTGTACCTATGGTCATGAATTTGTCTAGAAAGAACTATATAGAAGTTACTAAGCTTTTCAGACTATTGTTGTCTGATTTTACTGTGCTTAGAAGTATATTTGATTTATCATTTGCTTAAAATTTCTGTTGGTAACTATATCACTGCAATTAGAAAGCTGAAGAAACATTTCTTTTCACATGAGCCATTCACAGATTTAATCTATAAATTTATAGATCTTCACGAGCTAATATATCTACCATGTTCATGTCATAGTTATTGGAAGATTCCTTAAAACCTTTAGTTCTCCTTGGCTCCTTGCTGAAAGATTCCAATTGTTTGCTCATGTTCTTTCTGAACATTGCAGATTCCTCTGTTAGACTATATTTTTTAGCCATGAAAGTTATTGCCAATACTGCTTGTGTTCACTATAAATAAAAGTTCATTCTTTGCTTGTTTTGTATTGCTTGATGAGAGAAAAAACCTTGTTCAACTGCTTAATGGTTTGGATCTCTTAACATTTGATTGGGTGACCATTATTCCATAAGCTTCCTTTATTCCAATAGTTAAAACTGTCACGAAGGTGTGTAACTTTTAGACATTTATACTCTTACAGGTCCAAAATCGCACAACTTCCAATATTACTAAGTTTTCTCCTCATTTTTATATATTGAAAGTTGATGTTTTGGCATCTTTTTGTTACTAAGCACATGAAAATTAATAACAACTAAGTAATCTAAAAATTATTCTGTTATTTATATTAGTGGCATTATTATAAAACAGGCGGCAGTTCTATTTGACTCAAAGTTTCTCTCCATTTAATTATTAGTCCCTTGGATAATCTATTCTCTTAAGGTCTGCATGAACATAGGATTAGGTTATTGTGTTCAAATTTACTTTTGAATTATCCCTTCACTTAGATGTATTAATTAAAATTTAAGAAGACAAGAAATCTTGCAGCTCCTTATATCTTTTGTTTAATATCAGAAAATTGAGGCAGCAGCTGAGAAAGGCGAACTTACAGAACTTGTTTTGATGGTTATTTGGAATCGGCTTGATCTTGCTCGGCGAGATGTATGTGCAGTTTCAATTGTTTTCTTCTTTTCAAGTTTCCTGCAATGTTTCATATGAATTTAGCTTTTTCATAGTTCCTAATCCTCATAATCTCATGCCCCACTCTGTCCTGATTCACCTTGATAGAGCATCATATTATTCCTAATTTTGTGCTTTATGGCATTATTTCCCTACCAGTAATGATTTGTCTGTATGATATAGTGAGACCCTTTGCTCAATGTATAATGCAACCTTGAGAATAATATTTCTTTATTGATCTTTATATTTATATCCTCATTCCCTTGAAAAGTTAATTGTCCTCTTTATCCCACTGATAGTGGATAGTCTGATAATGATAGGATGAAAGTAAATATAGCCATAGGATTATAATTGCCATATGTCCATGAATAGTTTATATGACAATTCTAACATGAAACAGTCAACATGATGTGATTTTTTATGTATGTCATGCCCATGCCCTAGAGGCTTTTCTGGTTAGCTACATTGTCAACTAACAGACATGAACATGCATTGTTGTTGCTTGATTATCTACGTATCTAATAATCAGAAGCTTGTGAAAACTGTGTTTATGCACTACTCCGTTTGACTAACTTGATATTGACCATGCCTGAGTGCCTGAATGATATGGCGAAAACTCATTCCCATGGTTGTACAATGCTGTGGTTCAGATTTAATTGAAGACACAAGTGCCACATCCTTGGATTGGTGCTCTTTCCATCTTTCAGGTTTGCATTCAAAGTATGGAGGCATATATTTGTTGATGCAAGGGTTTGTTAGAGATAACCCTGCAACATCAATCATAAGATAGTTTACCCTTATTCACAAGATAACTTAAAGTTAAAGCAAGGAAATGTTTCTAATGTCTCGTGGTGAAGATCTGATAGGCCTAATAGATGAAAGGCCTAATCAGGATTCGAAATCTCGAGTCGTGTTGATGTTTAAGTATGGTTAAGTTCAATGTTTGTTTTCTATCTGGAAGGATACAATCTTAACGTTATTCTATATGGAGACAAAACTATAAAGAAAAAAATGATAAAATTATCTCAATTTTAGCATGTCAAGGGATGTTGAGTGTTGACAGTTGACACAATGACACAGGAGATATTGAGTTTCATAATTTATCGTAACGGATATGTTTCGACCGTTTTGCGTGGTATGGTATGAGATTTCAAACCATAGGTCTAATAGCTAGTTGATACATCCAATAATCAAAGTATTCTGCTGACTCCCTTGCAACTTGTACTGAAGTGGATGGTCCACCTCATGCATATAATATTGATGTTGCCTTGGCTGGAATACTGTGTCTGTGTGTTTTCCAGAGGTGTGTATCTCCAAGTGTGCTTCCAAGGTGGATGTCTTTTTTTAGCATACAAGATATGTGCATATTAATAGTTAAACATAGTTGTAAGATTAGATAGTCAAACTAGTATGACAGTGTGTATAGGCAATGTCAAGTGAGATGTATCTAACTGACCCTCTAAATAGTTGGAATATATGGTTTGTTGGACATTGTTGTTTCTGTTGTCGGTTGTAAAATGATGATCAGGAAGTTAGATTCTTCTGTTTTTGTTACATGCTTGCAGTATTTTACTAAAAGAAATTGTCATGGGAAAAAGCAGCATGTTTTTTTGTTTCTAACTTTGGCTTTAATAGAAATGCTGATTCTAAAACATTAGAAAATGAATCACTATGCTATTCAGTTTGGATATGCTACCATATCCAATCACATAATGGCCAATGCTGTTCACTTTTGCCTTATTTTGCTAAATTCATTTGTATTTTCTTTCCACATGGTGATTTACTTTAACCAAGGTTGACCTGATAAAATATTATCCTACTTCTATTTTCAGGATGAAAAGGATGTTGTTAGAAGTCTAGACCTTTTGTACAGGAGGATAGAGGTAAGAACTGTGGCCGAAGATCTCCCCTGTTAACTGTCAAGCATATGCTTTGTAAGATATTTTATCACTTAAATTCTGATTCATTTTATTTATTCCCATTAATAAATATCATGCTAGTTACTCAGTACCGTTGGGGTCGTAACACTATTCATCTGCTAAATGATTGCTTTTAAAATGTTGAAAATGTACCCATTCTAGATGGAGATTTTGAAGAGGGATTCTACGCCAGCTATGAGGTTGCTCAACGACCTACTTAACCTCCATGATGGATTTGATGATGAAGGATGGCTTAAGCAATGCAGGAAGTGCATGGCCGATACTTTCCCCAGAGAAGATCCTTTCAGCATGCTTGTTCCTGCTGGGTTCGACATGGAAAATGTATTTCCTTATTCCTTATTCTACTTGGATTTTTAGCTCAGCTTTCTTTTTAACATCTAGATATCATGTTAAGGACCTTTTACCTAAATAATACTGAAACTAATATAATGATATAGCCTATTTTCTTGCCGAAAACATTTGAATTCATCTTCACTTTAGTGGGAATGGCAATTGACTGAACCTAAGTACCCAGCAACACATTGATCACCTTTGAGAAATTACCATAAATTTGGTTCATGAATATATGTGCAACTTGTATAAATGATGAGTATGCTCATTGAGTTGGGTGTACCATCAGTTGTGGAAACTTATTAGTTGTGTTTAAGCGTTTAGATTATCAGAATAAGAACTTGAGTGGTTTTGGTTGGAGACATATATACTTGTGTCCCTAATCTGGATAGTCAAAGATTTAGAAGGCACCCATCCTGTTGAGTTTCATTTTGCAATACTTTTAATTCATACATATTTCACGAGCAATTTCTGTGAAGAATTTGTAGCCAACTTTAAATAGTTGGGATAGTTTCTGTAAAGGAATTGTCAAGTGTCTCCAAGAACATTAGTTTGCCCCTTCTATGCTCATGACTTAATATATCCTTGCTATTGACTAGTTCTTCTCTTTTATTCAGCATCATGGCCGCGTAGAGTTGCCTCCTGAGGATGATGGCGTGATACTAAGGGTGGATTTTGTCAGAGAGGTTGACCAATTATTGCAAGAGGTCCGATCTGAGCAACTTCTCGAATCTCCACAGGGATTGGATCCTGAAACAGTCGCGGTCAGGTTGAAGCAACAGGAGAAGCAAAAGACTATCCATCAAGTAGAGGCGCTCCTGGAGTTGGCAATGTCACTGCAGTGGTAAAGCTGCAGTGAGATATCCCAAAGCTAACTTGTCGAATGCTGTATCCAATCACTTGTCTTATGCGATTATGACCGTGCAGATAAGTGGAGCTCCTTGTGATACTGATCATGTTCTTGGACGTCGCTGACGCCAGTTGAAGTTTTAGAATCTGCGACATGATTCTCATCTGCATGACTATAAATCAGTAACTAAACTAACACCACCATTGGGCACACAAGAGCCCAAACATCTACTGTCTTGTTGTCATTGAAACCAAAGGATTGTATTTCGATACAAATGGGTTTGATATTATTAGTTGGCATACACGAAAACTAAGGGATTCTGACCTAGTGATGGAGTTATGAGTGCATTTTCACTTGTGCAAATAACATTTGGGTCTAGAATGCCATCTCTCTCAAAAGCACAATTAGGGATTCTGACCTAGTGATGGAGTTATGAGTGCATTTTCACTTGTGCAAATAACATTTGGGTCTAGAATGTCCCCTCGGGGCGGTGCGATGGTTAAGACGTGGGAGCTTGCCACATGAGGTCTAGAGGTCGAATCTCGGCACGTCCGAGCATATATACCTCCTCCATTTCTTAACCATTTGCATTTATGGCTAGTAGTCATCCGTGGTTTACCTCCTCCGTGTTGGCTCTGGGACGGGTCGGCGGGGGCGCTTGGGGCGAGCGATTC
>JBAMIE010000022.1:1392533-1410026 GCA_037177295.1 Kaempferia parviflora | reverse complement strand
CCGATCTTTTGGACTTTTACCCAAAAATTTAAATGAGTTTCAACAATTTATTAAATATTAATAATGCCTCTATAACGCTGGCATTAGAAAATTTGGATAATTATGATTAATTAGAAACTTAAACACGATACATCAAGTGATCAATTTAATATACACTCTAATACAATAAAACCTTAACCTAACCGTTATCAAACCCGAGTTAGCTGTAACTCGAAAATTTAACGGTCCGATGCTACCTTGCGAAGGATCAGACGGCCCACGATCGCCCGTAGATAAAAAAAAAAGTATGCCGTTTGAGGTTCAAACTTTACGAGAGCCCAACGGTAACGACACTGCCCGTTACTAACTGTTACAACCAGTCCTCACCCTCCCATTTCTGACACCGATATCTAACGGCTCCGTGACTTCGCCGTGGCCACTTTACGCATTCGCCCTTATTTTATTATATTTTTTTCTAATTCTTCCTCTTCTCGCTGTCGTCCTGCCCTTTTGCTTCAACGGGCGAAGTTATCTTTCGAAATCCTTCGCGGCTCGGGAAAGGCTCCCGCGAGCTTCCTCCCTTCCGTCCTCGGAATCAAGCACCTCCCGCGCCTCCTCCGCCGCCGCTCTTCTCCGGGGAGTGACTCAATTCCTCGATCCTTCCCGATCCCTTCGTTTTTTTTTTTTTTAAATTGATTTAGAGAGATCCGTGTGGATTTCCATTCGAAGCACCATGGTTCGATCCCTTCCATGGAGTCTGAAGACTCTTATCAGTATTGTTCTTTTTTGAATTTTTACGAATCCCTTTTCACTGAGTTGGTTGACGATGGATTTGGATTGAGGAATCTACTTGCTGCTTCCGGTTGGGGCTTCGGTTGCCAGGGCCACCGTCGAGGTGTTGATCGACTTTGTTAGGGTTTTAGGGGGCCCTTTTGGGGTTTGGTTGTCTCGATGAAAGTGGAACACAGTTGTGTGGAGAACAGGCAATTGGCAGGCGCCTCGAGCTCGTCCTTCTCGGATGGAAGTTGCAGATTGTCGAGGGTTTCACCAGCTATTTCTAGCCCACTGAAGACTTCTGCGTCACGGAGGTGTTGCTCTTTTGTTTATCTTGAATTTTGGTGCTTACCATAATGCAGTTCGATGCGTGCTTATCTATATGCTGTGCATTAGTAACTTCGTACAGATCATTTATGCTTATTGTTGCTGGATGAGCTAATGAAAATAAAAAGTCTCATTATATAAAAAAATGGAAAGAAAATTAAAGAGAACTGTGGGGTCCGTTTTTTACTGAAAGCTTTGTCCTGTGCATATAGGAATCTAGTCAAGACTATACGTCAATTAATCATCATTCTAATTGTTTTCACTTCTGTTAAAAAGAATAAAATTAAAATATTTATTTTAATAGGGCCTGCAGAGTTTCAAGTCTTTGTAATATGATTTGATATATGAGAATTGTTTCAGATATTGATCCTTTGCTTAGTCATGCTTCTTGAACACTGTATCATCCAAAATACCTTGTGCTAGGTTTTCTCTACATTGTCATACTACCTATATCAATTCAATAGTTATGCATGCTAATTCAGTGATTTATACACTGCATGTTGAGACTTGGGACTCATATGACCTTGATAGAGGTTATAGTAATCCTAATGGAAGATTCGTCTATTCTAGATAGGTCCTCTTTTATTAGGTGCATCGTCTATTGCAGTCCTGTTGCACACAGTCTGTGAATGAAAGGCTGATTGTAGGAAAATTACCGATATTTTTGTATTACAATCCAGTATATTGTTAGATTTACTACAGTTTTGTGTCAGGAATGGGTGTACAAAATGAAGATCCAGATTGCCTTACCCAGTAGCCAAGGATATTGTGCTGATATCACACTAATTGCACTTGATCATATTGAAATTGTTTATTTTACTGATTTCTTTATCTTATATTCTTGAATTCCTTCATCCAGGAGGACTAGTGGCCCTATAAGGCGAGCAAAGGGTGGCTGGACATTACAGGAGGCAAGTGTCTCATCATTTCCTCAAGTTTAAGTTCAATACTCTAGTGTTAAAAAATTATCAATATATTTTTTAATTAGACTAATTTAGGACCCTTGGTTATAACAATGCTTGGACTTCAAGGCCCTAAACTCCTAATATGTCATAGGCAGAGGGCTTACTTAAATGTGAGAGATGCACATTTTTTGTGTGTTTGTGAAAAAACATGTGAGTGTGCTAGATTGTCCACTCATTTTTGTTGATTGATACGACAAAGCAATCAAGGACCAAGGCATTGCTAATGATTTTATAAATCTTCCCACAAAGTGGAACCAAGACACAAAAACTTAAAGAAATCTCAAACTGATAGGAGATTTAATGAGAGATGCACATGACCGTGGTGCTTGATTTTGCATCTTCTCCATCATGTGTGGGTAGATATTTGAATTTGAAGCTTAGTGTCTTTTTATTACCATTAATTTCAGAGACATTCAAAACAATGCATTCTCATAACTTCTTTCTAGTTTTGGTAACAACTATTGTTTGTGAATAGGATGAGACATTGAGGAAAGCTGTTGAAGCTTACAAAGGAAGATGTTGGAAGAAAATAGGTATGTTGATCACTTGCTAATTGTTCATGTTGGGACATACATTATTATAGTTATCATGTGTAAACTTCCATTGCATTATTGTGCCCATGACTGCATATAATGATTTAACCTTTTCTAACTTGATATGTTTACCCTATTCATGAAAGAAATTTAGTAATTTCTTGGTCTCATGAAATTAATTTTTTTTGTAAGACAACTAAATCAGAAAGAAACTCAAGGTCAGGAATCATATTTGTTAGTTGTAGGCAAGGATGCAAAATTTTTGGTGGGAATTGTAATTGTATTGGTTAAGATTTGTTCTTCCTACAGGCTGGGATTCAGAAACCAATTTAGGTCTTAATTGGCAGCTCATCTGGACTAAGATGGGTTTCAACCAGTCATGCGGTATCTTGCAGAAGTTATGGTGTTTTATCTGCAAGATTTCTTTGGTGTCCAAGCCAATACAGTATTGAGTAGACTTAATTTAGAAAAGTAAGTCCATATAGGTGTGCCAACTGTCATGTTATTTGTTGATAAATGCATACTAAACCTGTTCTTAATTAGGTCGGTCTTGTCTAGACAGTTGAGCTCAAAAGTTTTGTCTTGTGCCATTATGAGCCTGTCATTTTTTGGAAGCCTCAAAATGGTAGAGAATTTGGTGTCATTTTCCTTCTTAATAGTGATGAGCTGATGGCACTTGTCATGGCTCTATCTTTTAATGGAGAGACCATGAACATCCACGTAGAACTCACTTGTCAATATTCTTCTATGTGACTGAAAGGGTTGACAACATGTGGATGACTCAAGCTGATGACTTCCAATTGTTATGAAGTAACTTCATTATGTCTTGTTAAATGAGATATCTGTTCGTGATTTAATCAAATTGTAGATGCATCTATTTGATGATGATTTGAGGTTCATAAGTAATAAGGCACTAATTTCAGCTCAAAATTCAAAATTTGATAAAATTTTTGCCACAGGACACGTAGGGCCTTATTATCACCATCCTCCTAGCATATTTATGAGGGTAGGAACTCAGGTTTCTAATAGAATGAACTCAATGAAGTGACCATTCTTCATTAAGGTAGCTCTTGTGACTCAAGTGGTCTTAGATTAGACTTTTAAATCATTATAGAGGGTATTGCCAACAATATTAAGGTTGTAAACATGAATACTCTTTACTAAATTTTTAAAGGTTGCTTCCTAAGAGCAATGATGGCTCCATGGGATCAGATTATAGTTTGATTTTACGGTCTATAATAGTCATATTAAGAATTATATGTGGCATTTATGATTAATCAAAATTTTGACTACTATTTTTGTCGATAAGTAAAAAATTTGAAAACTTTGGATTTATCACTTTGAAATTGCTGAAACTAATAAAGTTCATGATGCTACAATAAAGAGTCAATTCATACAAGTTTCATGGAATTTCCTTCTCATAGTCGTTAGATTAATTGCAATTTAAGGTTAACAAAACAGACAATTATAGGCATCACTATAGATTTAGACAGTCCTGTCAATTTGGAATGTACCACTTATGCCCAAAATGATACCAACTAAGAAATCATCAGGTATTACAATACATATAACTCAAAAGAATCAACACAATATGATTGGTCTATTAAAATTGAGAAATATTATCACTATTATGACAAGCATACTATTCATGGTGAAGTCAACAAATAGAACAGCTATGACTACTATCATAAGGCAACACAGGAGAATGTAGTTGTATCCTATTGTGTTATCATCAAATCAACATTCATTTTATTGTATGAAAACAACAAAACTTGAAATTAGATGTGGCTTACAATAACAACAACAACAACAACCAAGCCTTATTCCACTAGGTGGGGTCACTATATGGATCCTTTTACGCCATTGAACTTTATCTCCTACTATATCATCATTGATACTTAAATAAATTTTATCTTATTTTATTGTTGTTAAATAAGTCTTTTTTGGTCTACCTCTTCATCGTTTGATATGTGTGTTTATCATAGTTTCACATAATCTAACTGGAGCATTTATTGGTCTCTAAGTACATGTTCGTACCATCTTAAAGGTGTCTCTCGGAGTTTTCCCTCAATTGATGCAACTCTGACTTTCTCTCTAATGCTCTCATTTTTTATTTTGTTCATCCTTGTATGTCCACACATCCACCTTAACATCTTCATCTCTGCAACTCATCTTCTACTCATGTGCTCGAGTCATAGCCCAACATTCAGCTCCATCTAACATAGTAGGTCTAATTGCGGTTTTATAAAATTTTCTTTAAGTTTTAGAGGTACTTTACGATCATATAAAAAACCCGACGCTTTCCTCAATTTTAACCATCCTACTTGTATTCTATGTAAGACATCTCTCTCAATTCCTCCATCATTTTGCAAAATTGATTCTAAATATTTAAAGCTCTTAGTTCCAAGCAACTCGTCATCTCCTATTTTAACAATTGTCTCATTACATCTAATATTACTAAGCTTAAATTCTATATATTCAATTTTTATTCTACTAAGCGTAAAACCTTTCTCTTATAGTGTCTTCCGCCAAGATTCTAGTCTAGCGTTTACTCCTTTACGTGTTTTATCTATCAAAACAATATCATCTGCAAATAATATGCACCATGGTACTCTGCCTTGAATGTGAGTGAGTTCATCCATAATTAGGATAAAAAGATAGGAACTTAGAGCTGATCCTTGATGTAACCCTATCTTTATTGGAAATGCTTCAGTTACTCCGTCTGAAGTCTTTACTCTGGTCGTTACATCCTCGTACATATCCTTAATTAGTTCAATATATGTTACGCTAACACCTCCCTTTTCTAAAATTCTCCATATAATTTCTCTTAAGACTCTATCATAAACTTTTTCTAAGTCAATAAATACCTTGTGTAGATCGTGTTTTTGCTCCCAAAATTTTTCAGTTAGTTGTTTAAGAAGATGTATAACTTCTATTCTTGACCTTCAAGGCATGAACCCAAATTGATTTTCGATCACCGTTGTCTCCTTCCTTAATTTTTTTCTGTTACTTTTTTTCTAAAGTTTCATGGTATGACTCATTAGTTTAATACTCTTATAGTTTGCACGATTTTGTACATCTCCCTTATTCTACATAAGAGAACTAGAGTACTTACCCTCCATTAATCAGACATTTTTTTCGTTTTCAGAATCATGTTAAAATATTTTATAAGCCATTAAATACCTTCCTTACCTAGACACTTCAATACCTCTATCGGAATATTATCTGGCTCAACGACTTTTCCATTGTGCATCCCATTTAAATCTTGTTCTACTTCTTAAATTTGAATTCTACGATAAAAATTCAAATTTTTATACTCATTTGATCTACTTAAATTACCTAAGTTAGGTTGGTCACCTAAATCTTCGTTAAAAAGTTGATGAAAATGCCTCTTCCATCGCTCTTTTATTTCTCCATCGTTTACTAGTACCCTATTACATTCATCTTTAATACATTTTATTTGGGCAAGATCTCTTGTCTTCCTTTCTTTCACTTTAGCTATTCTATAAATGTCTCTTTCCACTTCTTTTGTATCCAATTTTTGATATAATCGTTTGAAAGTTTTATTCTTTGTTACATTCACTATTTTCTTAGCCTCTTGCTTGACTATTGTATAATTTTTTAAATTCTCCTCATTCTTACAAATATATAATTCCTTATAAACTGTTTATTTTTCCTTCACTTTCTCTTGTACTTTCTCATTCCACCACCAAGATTCCTTACTTAGTGGTGCATGTCCCTTTGATTCACCAAGTATACTCTTAGCTTCTATTTTTAACTTTGATACCATCTTATCCCGCGTCATATTAGAGTTACCGTATATTTCACTTAATGTGTGTACTCTTACCTTCTCCTTAAATATATTTTGCTTCCCATCCTTTAACTTCCACCACTTAATTTTAGAAGTCATATATATTTCCTTTCTATTGATACTATGCTAACCTATGTTGGGCACTTAAGTTTTCTTCCGAAATAACCTTACAATCTTTACAAATCCTTCTATTCCTCTTCCTCACCGTAAGAAAGTCAATTTGCGATTTATTATTCCCACTTTTAAATGTGACTAAGTGTTCTTCTCTCTTCTTAAAAAATGTATTAGCTAATATAAGGTCATATGCTATTGCAAAATCTAATATAGTTTTCCCTTCTTTATTTTTCATTCCAAACCCATAACCCTTGTGTACCCTCTCATATTCCTTATTTTTCACTCCAACATACCCCTTTAGATCACCTCCTATTAAAATCATTTCATTTAGCGGAATGTTTTGTAATACTTCATCTAAGTCGTCTCAAAACCTTGATTTAGTAGCTTCATCTAATCCTACTTGCGGTGCATAAACATTAATTATATTCATAGTTTCTTTTCCCACTATTATCTTAAGGGCTATAATTCTATCTCTTTTCTAATTACTTCTACAACTTCATCCTTTAACGAAAATACTAATTTTTCATGTTTTACTCTTTCCTGTGTACCGTAACTTAAAACTCGAGTTCTCTATCATCTTTGCCTTCTCGCCTGCCCATTTTATCTCTTGTACACACAAAATACTAATTTTTCACCTAATCATCGTATCTACTATCTCCATTGATTTACCAGTGAGGGTTCGTATGTTCCATGTTCTAAATATTAAAGAATTAGTTTTTCTATCATATTTGTTTTTATCTAACCTATAGTGAGAACTATTGCCTATTTAATACTACATCCAAGTTCTCATGGAGATACAACTGTTCTTGCCTATACGTTACAGTCGGACCCTGCAACGTGAACTCTTGCATATTTATCACTACACCCGAGTTCTGGAGATGTAGTGGTGCTTGCCGAGACGTTACAGTCGGACCCTGCAACGCTTTCCTTACGGGAAACAACCTAGCATTAGTATAATGGATCCATTTATTGAATTTTGTTAAAGTTTGACGCCGGCTAGCAACCTAACGCAACTCGACCCGCATCACAGGCGAAATTTATATAGAAATAGAATAAAATTAAAATTATGAAAGTGTAGAGAATATAACTTACATTGAGCATCTTAACTGAATGAAAAAAATTAAAATGTCAAATATCTAAAAGCTAGGTGATAAAATATGGAATACTGGACAATGGCAAACAAAACTCCCACTAATGCGAGGTTTAGGAAAGGGTATATTGTACGTAGTCTTATCTTGCTTTGCAAGAAGGAATTTCTTAAATTTGAACTCGTAACCTCTAGGTCACAGTAGTAACTTTACCGTTGCACGAAGCCTCCCCTTCGTAAAATATGAAATACTGTATTTATATAAAATATGCAAATATATAAATTCATAGTGATATTTATAACCATATTTACTTTTGCATAGAAAAAATAATAAAAATGTGATCGACTAGGGTGTCCATTAGGTACAAACTGAGTCGAACTATACGAAATAAAAGGAAAATTTGTATAGTTTTTTTAAGAAACTAAAAGGAATCAAAATTATAAAGTTAGATTTATCATTTATAAAAAATAAATTCATTATTTTGGGTTGGATTGATTTGATTTATGATTAATTAAATCAAAATATTTTATACATTTTATTAAAACCCACATTGAATTGAACCGACTCTACTCAGGTTTTTGGTTGGAACTGAATAATCAACATCCTTAGGATGAACCTTAAGTTATGTTGGGTTGTACTTGGTTCATATTAGTCTTTTTATATGAAACAACCAAAATATAAAAGAGTAGCCCATGCATGAAGCTCCTACCAATGCGGAGGCCATGGAAGGGTCTATTGTATGCAGTTTTATCCTGCTTTGCAAGAGACTTTTTCCGCAACTTGAACCCGTCACATGGCAGCAACTTTACTATTGCGCCAACGCTCCCCATTATCTGCACATATATAAACAAAAAATATTAAGCTACTTTCTTGTGTTTGCATGAAATTTTGATTTTAATATAATCTTGGATCCCAAAAAGCTTGAAAGATATTTTGTGAAGTTGAATATTCTTGTGTTTTCATGAAAAAGATAGAATAAAAAAAAATTTCATAACTCCAGAAAGTCAGTTTCATAAAAAAAACAAGAAAATGATATAGGGAGAAGAGAAACAAGATTTCCTTACAGAAAAATTGGAAGGAAAGGTAAGTTATTTATTTAGCCTTAAGTAACACCATTCCAATACCCCAAGGCAATAGTGAATGTTTTATGAAATTCTGAAGTTTGAAACTTCAGTTTGATATGAATCCCCAAGTTTGGCCTAAGAATTGCTTCCTAGCAATTTGATGGTCCCAGGAATCAACGCAAGTAACAATTACAACCTAAATAAATAATAAAAAAATATTATGAGATATGGGCAACAAAGTTTCTAGCTTGTTATCCATTTCAGTAACAAATACAACCTAAATAAATAGCCAAAAATATTGTGAGTGATAATGGCCAGAAAGTTTCTAGCTTATCCATTTCTCAAAAGGCATATCAAGTGTCATTATGATGTGTTCACAAGGACTTTACAATAACGGAAATAATCATAATTAGTGCAACATAATAGAACTATGCTTGATAAAGGATCACATGCTTGAACGTATTCATTACATATATTTACAAATAAGCGCAATTAGCATACACGCTCCCTCTTTAGCTAGTTTAAATATATCATCGAAACCTAACTCATTACAAATATATTCAACTCTAGGCTCTCTTAACAATTTGGTAACAAATATGCTGATGGGTTCCTAGAACAAAACAAGAGAAATAATTATCTCATTAGATGGACTCTCTCTAATGAAGTGACAATCAATATGTCTTGTTCTCTCCTAAAACACGAGATTCAAGGCTATATATATTGCAAGAACATATCCTGGCTTAATCACTAATGTCTCACTCGAATCTTTATTTTACCTCTGCATTCGACCTCACAACTACTGTTTACTTCTTACTTTTTTTGAAAATAAAATAAGGTGACCTTATAAGAGAATAAAATGTGAAGGAGAACCTACCCAATTTGCATCAAAGTATTCTATTATCTAAAGATGACCTACCATGAAATAAAATACCTTGCCTTAGAGAACTTCTCTAATTATGTAGGATCTTGGTAGTTGCTACTCATTGATCATGATATGAATTTTCTAAAAACTAGTTGATCATACTAATAAAAAAATGAGATATGAGGTTGATTGTGGTTTGAGATCTCGGCATGGTTGAAACGTATCATTTCAATGAAATATTAAAACTTGATGTTACTCGGCATAGACTATGTCTTTTGTGTTGATCTGTCAAGTATTGTGTCATGCCAACATTTGACACCCCTTGGCATACTACAACACAAGTCAGGATGAATTGAAATATTGTTGTTATTTGATTTTTTTTTTTTTTATAACTTGTTTCCATACAAGATAAAGTCAAAATTACACCCCTTAAGATCAAAATTGTATCATTCGGAACACAATTTGAACTTAAGTATATAATCGTTTTGTCCTTTTCTTTTTCTTCATCTCATTTCTCCTTCCGCCTTTAATTCACCATTGATACCATACATCCAAACGTCGACACAATAATGAGATAGTATTCTTTCCGTCAAAGATTGAGACTCTTACAGGGTTTGAGATTTTAAATCTTGTGTTTGATGACTGTAAAATAGTTTGTTTTTCTATCAACATTCTCTAATTTCCTGGATCAGAGGCTCCCCTGATTTTGGTATTGATTGACATTAAAATCCATGACAATATTTATTGGTTTATTTCGTAACATGTTAACCTTCTTGTGAATATCTAATGCATACTTACGGTTATGAGATATAAATACCTTCATGTAAGCAGACAACTTCTATACTAGGGAAGTACTTTGGATTAACCAACACTTTAGTTTGAAACTCTTAAAATAATCTTTCAATTAGGCAATCTCGATAGAGTCATCGACAATGATGATAATGTCACCCATGTAACTGAGATAATATTCCATTTTGATAAATCTCGATAGAGTCACTGCCAATGATAAGAAAAATACGTCTTTCAAATTGTGAAGTGAAGTAGAATATTGAGTGGTTTGCAACACTTCTGGTCATGCTATATTGAAGAAGAGATAAGATGAATTTCTCGAACCAAGCTCTTAATGATTATTTCAATCCATACAGTGACTTCTTTGACACAAGATTAGTCTCCTTCTGAGCAACAAAGCTTGTAAGTTGCTCTATATAGATCTCTTCAAAAAGATCGCCTAGAAGGACATTCTTGATGTTAAAGTCATAAAGGGTCCTCCGAAAGACAACAATCAAAGAGAGAGAAAGATCTTCGTCATAAAAGAAAATGTATCAATGTAGTCAACACTATAAACCTGAGCATACCCCTTTACTACTAGGCAAGCTTTGAGGCAGTCAATAGTGTTAGTGTTATCAGGTGAACATTGAATTGAGAAGGCCCATCTATATCCCACTATAAACTTCTTTGGAAGAAGAGAAACTAACTTCCAAGTGTTATTAGAGTGTAAAACATCTATCACAGTAATCATAGCTTGTTGCTATCTTGAATTTGAATGTGTCTCTAACACATACCTAGGAACTAAATGTTGAATGTGAGAATAATGAGTATTAGTATTTGGGTGTTAGAGATGCTTCGAATATAAAATGAGAAAGTGAATGGGAAGTAGAACATTTACTAATTCCTTTATAAAAAAAAGGGACTGTCCAAATCAAAGGAGATCTGAGTCGGTGATCAACATTTGGAGAATTAGAGAATCTCGGGGAGATGCTAGAGTATCTTCACATTGTAGTCGTCAATTGTAAACCCACAAGAGAGAGGCGTCTTAGGTGGTGGCTCAGCAGCAGACGGTAGGGTAGGTTGACCAATGGGGTTAGAAAGGACATTGGAGTAGCAAAACTTCTTGAATTGACTCAGGTAAAGATTGGTTAGAAGAAAAGAGAAGGGAGCAAATCTTAAAAAGGTCACATTAGTAGAGATAAAGGTACGACGTGTCATAGTAGAGTCATAATGACAACCTTTGGGATATGACAATAATTGAGGAAAATGTATTTGATGGATTATGAAGTTAACTTATTACGGCTGGGGACATTAAGTAAATCAAACAAGTTCATTGAAAGACCCATGGTAGAAGAGAAAATATAACTCAACTTATGAAAAAAGATAGTGAAGAAAAATTGACCATGAAGAGTGAAGAATGCCATTCAATTAATAAGATAGCATACAATTTAAATAACATCACCTAGAAAGAAAGGGGAGATGCATATGTGTAGAAGAGTCTAGGAAATCTAAACATATTAACAATATGGATTGTTCTTTTGTTTTGTTACACCATTTTGCTAATGTGTATATGGACACGAGGAATAATGAACACCATCACTCAATATGGAAGAATGGAAAGGGTGAAAAGAAAGCATTCCTTAGCATTGTCACTATGTACACACTTGATAGATACAAATCGAGTTTAATTTCAATATAAAAGAGTAAATGATAGAGAAAAGCTTATAACAATCTTTTGTTAGAAAATAACAAGTCATTTAAGAACAATCATTCATGAAAGTGACAAAATATCTAAATAACTAATGTAAAACTGACTCGATATGGACTCCAAACATCTGAATGAACTAACCAAAGGGTGTAGAAGCACGTTTATGAATAGTATTAGAGAAGAAAGATCTAATATATTTACCCCATTGGCGTGACTCACATTGAAGATCTTGAAGTGTAGTTAGATTAGAGATCATTTGCCTCATGTTTTAAAGAGATGAGTGACCAAGATTGTAAATTTAGAGGGCTGAAGGTGTAGCTAAGCGAGCCAAAGGCAATGGAGGTATATCCAACTGGTAAAGCTCGCTACACTTGTGTTTTACCCTGTTTGTCTGAATCCTAAATAGAAACAGAAGTGTTGCCAAAGGGGACATAATAATTCGTGATCTTTACTCTACTAGTAGATAGTAAGTTTAATGGAAACTCAAGGATATAGAATACCAAAGACAGATGTAACATAGGTGAAAGGGAAACATCTTGAATGTCTCTAACCAACGAGTGACACCCATTGGCTATTGTGACATTGGTAGGACGTGTGAGTGTGCGAGTGGAGAAAGATGATACCAGGGAGATGACTCAGAGGCATGAGAAAGATATCTCAATGGACAAATAAAGTGATTAGCACTGACAATAGCCTAGACCTAGAGGAGCCTTGGGCACTCTACTAGAACTATAGCATTGGAACTACATTGAGTTGGTAAGGAACTATTTGATTGAGTTAGAAGGGTTTAGGGCCTTGACTATACTTAAATGGTCCACTAGAGCATCCCCTTGTCCTCACCACTGACCTCCTCAAGAATTTGATGTTTATTTTATTTTTCAAATAATTTGGTCACCAAAGGGGTTAACCCAATAAAAGTGAGCTGGGATCAACTGTCAGCTTAGAAAGGTAGACTAAGATTGATTTGTTTCTGGCTCAAAAATTTGGGTCAAAATTACCTGCTGGCCCAAACGCTAGACAGGAGTTGAAACTCAATAACTTGGGCAAGCAACATTGCTGCTTGTGCGAGAAATGAAACCGAGAGGGGCCATTGGTCATATGGAGGAAGAAGAGAACTGCAGTTTTGCGACTTTCGGAGATGTGGATGGGTGGTAGTGACACTTGGAGTTGTGATGCATGGGCTCACATGTGAGCAGGCAAAGGTAGGGATCCCACACGTGAATCTTTGAGAATTAAGAGCATGGATGCTGCAAACAGCATAGGAGAGAAGGGGACTGGTGATTCAGACACTGCTGGTGGTAAGTTTGTCAGCGAGGAAGAAGGAAGATGACGATGCACTCATTGACAAGGAAGATGCACGGATCATGTTTGTTGCCAACCAACTAAGAGAAGACAGGAGATAGGGACAACATGAGAATGACACTGTATGAGATAGGTTTTGTTGTCAGTTGAATAGAAGAAAGTTACAAAGAGGAAGAGGAAACTGCTGACACTAATACCAGGTTAAGGGGAAGAATTATTCCTCATAAACTGTAGACAGCTCGTCTGCTATATATAGATAATATTACAAATGGGCCTCAATATTACAGATATTTACTAATGAGCTCAATTAGCTCATGATAGAAATGTACCTGATCTCGGTGCAATACTATATTTTTAAAACAATGAACATGATATTGTCCCTTGGTTTCTGTAATTTTATGAAAACCATAGTGTTCTATCTTTGCTTGGTACTGGATTCATGGAAATTAGTAGAAACATAATCTTGAATGGGAGAAAAACATTGCCAAAATAGATAGTTCTGACTTCTGAAAGAGAAGAATTACATGGGAAACATGAATAAGAGATTTTTACTACTGGTCAATGGTTATGAAACTAACCTCCTCAGTGGATCCTGGGTCCTCTTCCAGAGTAGAAAAAGAACTATGCAATAGTCATCTGAAATATTCTCACAATTTTATATAATGCAGACAGCTGAACAGTAAATTATAGTCAAGATGGCTACGAAAGCAAGTTCATTTATGTAAATTTGCAAAATGAAAATAATAAAAGATTGCAAAGATAATGCATGTGGACGAAGAAATAAATGCAATCAACCTGTTGCATGGTCAGAAATGATAGGAGTCCCTATCAAAAAAAGCCGTGATAGGAGTCTCCAAATTGTTTATAATATCCTAGCATATAGTATCATTATTCCTGAAAATATGAAGGATATTATATCCGAACATTTGTACTCATTTAAAGATACTACATCATTTCTGTGAAAGAATTTGTAAATACTAGTTTATGTTTCATGTTCTATCGACAACTGATTTGAATTGTAAAATATAAAAAGTGTGCTTCAATGAAACCAGTGTTACATGAATGCTTGCTAGGAGATTTGAGTTTGGCCAAACACAGTTGATATCTACATTCTGTAAAAATGGTGAACAAGGATTTATGAACTTATTGTTGGAACAATAAAATTGGTCTAAATGTTTTTCTGTGATTTCAATTGTTTGACTCTTACTCTCAATTAATCGAAGATCCTTGTACATCTTTTAGTGCATTATATAATATATTGTTGTTCTATTTCTGAATCAGATGTTCAAGCGCTTAAGGCATGTCATGGAAGAAGAAATCACAGTGAGCTGAAGTGCAGATTTAACTATTGGAACAAGCAGTAGTCTCTACATTTTGTGATTGTTTCATGTATGGATAGCCTTTTTCACCAGTCAACTGATTCAGTCATTTTCATGGCCTTCCAAATTCCACCATCAGAAGATTCCTTTAAAATTTTGTTTAGTGGGTTCAACAAATCCTTCAATGTATTACTGCCATGCAGACTGTTCCCCTTTTATTATTCAAAAACAAGTCATCTGGGATTATCACAGATTTTGCCTGACCACCATAGCCAATTAATGTGTCTGCCCTTACAGATGTGTAGAAAAATTCAAGTTCAAAGTGTGAATATGTCATAAATCTTAACTTTGGCTGTTATATTAATATACTGATGTTCTCCTTGTCCCAAGGTTGTGCATAGGTAAGAGAGAAAATTTAGATGTATTCTACATCTGTAAAACCTTATTGCTGCATCAAATTCATGCATTGGTTGAGGATTAGAATTCAAAAGGCTTTCATTTAGCTTATCTTTCCACTGTGCAATCTTTAGGATGAGTTTTCTTGGAAGGATATTGGCAAAAAATATATATGAATTATGTAGTCCTTGCATAAATGTGAACAAGTGGTCCACATGATTTGTGGGTTGTAGTGATTTAACATTCTGTAATAGGAAGTTTTGGTCATGTTTATATGTTTTGTTGAACCTTGGACTGATTGTAGTAATTATTCAAAGAAATAATTGAGGTGTTAGGTTTGATAACACGAGGCATGGTGTCTGGTAGAAAGTGGATGATAACCCTTTGATTACTCCATTCTATTGATGGAATTGACGCACTTTTGTGATTAGCAAAATAAATTCAGCATGCTAAATCAGTCACCTACCTATCAGTCAATATGCAACAGATTTCGAAGATCTTATATATGTCATAGTTTTACTCTGAAATAAGATAGTTAATTTTAAGTCTAAGTTGTGGAAAATGTGAATGGAACATGTTAATATTTTTCTCATTTTTCACTCTGTTGACTTGAATCAAAATGGCTAATCCTGAGGCTAGGATGCCAACTAATTTTCTTGATCCAAACTCACATATTGAGCCTTTCCTCTTCTAATTGAAACTTGTGAGTCCTCCCCTTCGATCCTATAGAAACCCTTCCATCTCGTTCGTCTTATGACCTTACATTGAAGCCCCTATGCTGGCTGCCACTTGCCACTGCCATCTTACCATTAGTGACACCACCTTATCCCGCAGCGATTGTAACTGCCATCTTTGACAATACTTACCCATCCCCTCTTCCTTGGAGAAGCAGAGACTCCAAAAATCCCCAAGTGAGCAAGATCGACTAGCAGTGAGGATCTCATGTTGTTGTCAAGGTTCCATGCCATACTATGGCTGTGGAGATCCACTTTGAATGTGACAATTTAGTGATAGTAAAGTGGGTTGATTTTGTTTGAAGCAATTTGTTTTGTTTCTTCTGGATTTTACTTGAATTAATTATTCTAATAAGATGTTCTGTACCTTAATAAACACTTTTGTGAGTAATTTTTTGATGATCATATTTTGTTAGGCATAAGTTGTTTTGGGATTGAAATTGAGTTAAGGTCCTAATTTCTAATTGTCTTTTCTCATTTTAGGATACGAGTCATCGAGCAACCACCTTTGCAGGTTGTGAAGCTGCTATCATTTGGGTCATGAAGTGCTTAGTAGTTGAGGTGCATGCCAAGCTAGAGCTGCTGAGTTTGAGGTTCTGATTATAGAGTTTCTTGATGTACTTATCAGGTTGAAGAATCTTTTGACGACTATTCAACTCTTGAGGTCCCTCTTTTGGTTGCAACTGCTCTAGTACCAGGACATACTAGAGATAACTAATCCCATTAGTTCATAAAGTTCAAGGCATTCATGGGAGAGTACAATCCATTAAAGGCTCATAAGTAGCTTCACAATGGGGGTTGTAGAGTTCAATGTGCTAAGTTGCCCAGAGGAAGATAGAGTTTCATTATTTGCCAGATACTATTTTTCTAGAGATGCTTGGAATTGGTGGGAAATCATGGGGATCACTTTGGAAGGGATTTAAATGGTGGCAGGGCAGAGCACAATTACTATCTTCTATCAATAGGTGGTGTTTGTGGTGATGGTGTTCAAGGTTGTTTAGGACATACTTTTTTTAGGAGCAAAAGGACTGCGCGAAGAGCCCCATCATCTTGAGAGCAAGCTCAACAGGGTAGAGGACCATTAGAGAGTTAGAAAGCTCATTCCTCCACAATGCCTTTCCTTTTCCATGTAGTAGTAGTAAACAATTTCCTTTGTGATTGCCATCCTCAACCCCTAAGGTGTGGTGCAGTGGTAAAACATTCAGAGAAGTAATAAAAGTATTATGATTCGAATCTCTAATAAGACTAATAATAATATTAGTGGCCAGCTGTTGAGTATGCATAAGCTAACTTCTGGATTTAATGTCTCCTCATTTTTACATTGACAGCATAAGTGTTGAATTCTTTTGGAGGGGGAGGGGAGTAATAGTATGGTGTTTGTGTATTGTAGGCTTTTAACTCATTTTTTTTGTTTTGATCTCACAAGTGCTAGAGTGTGCCAACTAGTACTTAGCTATAGGGAGATGCCTTTGTTCCACTTGTAGTGACCTAATCAACCTTATCTTCTCAAATTCTTTCATGTAACGAAGTAGGTTCCTCTTGTTCTCTCTCGATCTTTAAGGAAGAGTAATGCACTGTTTGGGAGAGCTTTTGCTTCTTGAAAAGTGATTCTTATAGAGATTACTATGAAGTTCGTGAGAAGTTAAAGTATGCAGTGTTTGGAAATAGAAGCCAAAAGCTGATATAAGGTAAAGTTTGAGTGTTTGATGAATAATTACTTTCAAACTTAATTTTTAAGTTAAATGACAA